>JAKGSA010001030.1:82671-120251 GCA_033558755.1 Philaethria dido | reverse complement strand
CAGCATCGCAGATACTGCCTGTCCTAAGTGTGGTGTTAGAGTGGTATAGTATTGACATTTAATAACTTATAATTTGATACAATACATACATTTAGTAGTCGAATTCAGTAACAAAATATATTAAATATAAATATTTCTCCGATGACACTCGCTTCCTAGATCATAGTGTCAAGGTCACGTAACAGAACCCCGGTGGATGTTAATAACAAAAAAAAATAATAAAATTTTCAAGAAACACATTAAAGAAGCAAAATAACTTATGAAATCTAGACATTTTACTGCGTTTGCGTTACTTACTTTGTCTTTGTTGTTATGGTAGTGTTTAATCAGCTTATAGTTATTTATTGTTAATGCTTTGTATCTCGTTAGAGGTTCTCGGGTTCAAAGGAACCCGGTCCTTTGGAAGGCTTGCGTGGGGACACAGGTCCAACACGTAGAGGCCCCTTTGAGACAACAATATTTTTTAATCTGACGCATTGACCGGGATCCATCTCTGAGTAACCATAGGCAATTGCTCAGAGATGGTCACCGGTCAATGCGTAGGAGCTATGGAACATATGGAAAACTAAAACAGGGCTATGGAATGGAGTTTGGATGGACTAAGTACTGAGCTATTATTATTATTGTTAATATAATAATACCCTGTTATTATTTCGGCAATTATATTAGAAAAAAAAAGCTTCTCTTGCAAGTTTGCAATCAATGTGATTTGACTGAGTCTGATATTTTTTTTATTTTTCCAACTGAAACTTACGTTACAGCATATATTTTATAATTATTATATAATGAATTAATGACCTAATCAAATAATTTCAGTTAAAAGCACTTAAATAACAAACAGACTTAAGTTACAAAAAAATCTTATAAACGCCTATGCTTAAGAGCACGCATTTTGATTTATTAAGTTATTCACGCCTAATATTGTTTTTTTAATTATTTTGTTTGTTTCAGATTGCTTCTGGACGAACTCAATGTTCGCTTCGACTGTGTCCTCCTCCACAACCGAATACAAATGTAAGTACTAGTGCACTCTGCTTGTTTTAATTGTAAGAAAAGTATAAACTATCTGAGTATATAAGTTCAATTATTAATGCAGGAATATTAGGCGTCTTGTTAAAATAATTTTATACGGACGTGCTCATATAAAGAACACAAACACACAATAATTAAATTATTATTAGGAATAATATTTTTAGCATTTTGCATCAATTATTATAAATAATATTTATTTAAATGTGAAGTATATTTTATATAGAGATCCTATTGCCAATATATTCTACTTTCCGCCTGAAATCAAGACTGCGTGTTGAGTGTCGGAACTCAATATCTCTTACATGATTTCGCAATTTTGACGTGGTTTTTTTAATTTAAATTTTTATTTACAGGAGCGCAGTAACTCCCTAGTTAAAAACTTTCAAAACAACAATGGAACGATTGAATCGAATGTGAATGGTGGTCAACAATGAAACAGTGTTACAGTGTCATAGTTTTTTAGCAATGTGATTACTAGAAACATTTACAATAACAGAAGTACCACAATCCTTCCCGCGAAATCTCTCTCAACACTTACTCATAACCGAGGACTTCCTTTTGTTACGATATATCTTTTTTGCTTAAGAAAATATAAATATATATAAAAACTAAATATACATATGCATAACAATGTCATGTAATTATTATTAATAAATAAAATTTATATATTAAAAAAATGTTTTATTTTGTATTAATATGGATCGATGTAATTCATACACGATATACTAGATTACGCCTGCACCTTCGTCCACGTCATGTCTTGATATTTATCAATAGACTATGTGCTTGATATCAAATTTCACCACAAACGGCTCAGCCAATTAACCGTAGCCATTTAACAGCGCTCCATTCATTACAAAAATGATTCCGATAAGATTTTTGTACCATTTGTCGGAATTACTTTGTGTAAAGTTCCAAAGACAAAGTTCGCCTACATTAAATACTGAGAGCGACAAAATTACCAATTTTGATATATTTTTTTAAGAATAGGGTGTTCGTGTATTAACATCCTTGTGGACAGATAGACACTGAATGCCGATTTTATCGATTCCCACACCTTAAAGTTGTTTGAAGTAGAGATCGCTGGCAGCGGATAGCGCTTCGCTTTTGCTGTATGCATTTATTTTTTACTTATTTCGTTTCGGTTCTATAGTTATTGGTGTACAAGGAAGCATATTATTTATTATTATTCCTAAAACTTCTGACAATGCTTTGATAGCGGCTGAGCTTTTCCTTCTCTTCGAGTCACCAATTTATCCCCACTTCATTTTGAATAGCATAATTCAAACTTCCAGTCAGAGTCTGCGAGTTGTGACTGCACCCTTTATATATCACTTAATGCCCGAGGCCTCCTGACAACCTTTCGCGCTGCCAATATTTATTCCTGCTTTATTTGATAGTTCAAACGACATTTAATACTATTGAGGTCGCTTCGCTTAGTCGCATAATCGTCGAATTGACGATGGTTAGAAAAGCTGAAGGGCTCCGGCGAAATACGCACACCGCCGCTACCACTGACCGAGTTCTCATTGCCTTAGCCACCTTTGACATATGTAAGTGCTAAAAATGAACCTTTCATAATAATTCTGTAGACAGATCGAGATCTCGTAAATTTTCATTATTTTTCCTGTATTATCATTTCTACCACGAAAGGCGTTGAGTTCCGCCACTCACGCAATGCCTCAATTCGGCGGAAAGTGGGGAAACGGAATTGTTGTAAGAGAATGGAGTGGTTCTAACACTAGGGTTCTCTGGTGCCCTCTGCCTACCTTGCTACACATGCGTGGATACAGCGTGAAGTTGAAAAAATCTACTTCTAACACGTTATAATTGAATATATTTATATATAGCATATAAAATATATTGTACTTAAAATTATAATAATATACGGTGAGTGTTCATATACTGTTCATATATATGGTATGTATAAAAATGTATGTGGATGGAAATAATAGGCTGTGAACAGTCATTGTTTTTACTTCTTACTTTCAGCTACACCTTACTCTCAACGCTTACACCTTTCTTTAACAGCACTGCCATTACAGTTTTGCTGCCATATCTATTTTGGTAACAACCAATCATTATCGCTTTTAAAAACTTACGTTCCTTTACATGAACAAAATTTTAAACTATAGTTAATAATAAATTTAAATCCTACATATATAAATTTAATTTCATATCAAAGAAATGCAGTATTTTTTTTTTTTTTTATTATTAACGGACGGCAAACGAGCAGAAGGACCACCTGATGGTGTAAGTGGTTACCTTCGTCTATAGACATCTAAGCAACACCAGAGATGTTGCTGTAGGTGTTGCCAACCTAGAAAGATAGTTTGGATGGAAAGGGGGACAATGTAGAAGTCCACTATCAGAACCACCTCACATTTGGGAAAGGATGGGTGTGGGAAAGGGGAAAATCTTGGCTTTATATGCCATCGGTAATCCGAACACATCATTAGATATTTGGCGGTTCGTCTCTGACATGATAGTGTGTCGCGAGCCAGTTTGAGGACGAAACCTCCTACCACCTAACAAGTATGTATGTGTGTAGTATGTGCAGTATGTGTATGTGTGTTATGATATTCACTTAATCACGATAGAAAATATAATACGCATTCGAATTAATATATGACAATGCTCCGTATTATCCCAATTGGGCATAGAAAACTACCACAACGTTATTATTTATTCTTGATTTGTCTCGCTACAACTAGACACTTGTAGCAGGCTTTGCGAAGAGAACTACGTATTAAGATACTTCGCTTCATGAGCTTCACGCGTATCCCGCTTATAGCAGGGTGTAGGCAGAGGGAACCCAGTTATGACACCTGCTCCCACTTTCCGCCGAATTGCGGCATTACGTGCTGAGTGGCGGAACCAACGCCGCGCTTTGCTCTGTTGTTGCCAAAACCCAGTAAATGAGAAATTCCATTTCCTGGAGTGGGAATCGAACCCACAACCTGTTGCGTTTACAGTCGCACCTCTTTGTGCCTCTGCGCCACGACAGGCGTTGTTCTACAATTTCACCTGATATATTATTGCGTTGAGTGGCGGAACTTATTCCCGCAGTTTAAATATTATTAAACATCATAAGTGATTCGTCGCCATCAGCGTGTTGGGAACTAAACCTATCACTGCGTTCACTATCAGACGATTACTACACATACGTTACTATTGTAACGCAATATGGAATCTTTAATATCATTATTTGATATATAATTGTATGGATTTTTCAAAATCATCAGGAATTTTATTCACTCATATATGTCCATAACATTTAAATCACTGCTTTTATGAATTTTGATATTATTGTTCTAATCATAGTCAGTAACCATGGCAATATTCCTGCAAGACATCGAGGTTGGTGGATGCTCCAGAAGCCCCAGAGCATTCTAAAGGCAACTGTGTTCGCAGCAAGCGATCCGTCTAATTAGCGCACGCAGGAAGCGTGAGCGATCCTGCGCCCGATGTACGAACGAGTATGTGGATAAGGTTACTGCTGGTTTTATAAGTCTCACTGCCTAACTATATAATATATAAGAATCGATTTTAATGTAACAAATTATTATTAACAAACCTGGCAGATAAATTTTGTTTGGTGGTAGGAGGTTCAACCTCCGTCTGCCTCTCGCGACCACTATCATGTCAAAGATGAACCGCCAAATATTCATATAACTTGTCTGATGGCATGTAAGCCAATGTTTTCCCTTTTCCCACCCATCCTTTCCCGAAAATGTGATGGTTCCGATAGATCACACATTGTCCTCCCCTTCCATCTGCATTCTGTAGATTGGCAACGCATCTACAACATCTCTGGTTTTGTAGATGTTCAGGCTTAAGGTATCCTACTTCACCATCAGGTGGTCCTTCTGCTCGTTTGCCATCCGTTATCCATAAAAAAAAAAAAAAAAAAAGATAAATTCATTTACTTATCGGTGTGGGAAATATCCCAAATACAAAATACAGTAACAGTAAAAACCAATTTGATAGCATTTGAATAGTGCTTGACCTACAGATAGTCGGGTTAGATAAGTACTATTATATAGCCTACGTTTCGTTAAAATAAGCGCATTCAGGTACTTTAAGCTGCTAGCTTTAGCCAGCGTCTGATCTTTGTTAAATTTTAAATAAATACTAAATCACAAGGTAAGGAATATTTACGTTAAAATTTTTAAATAGTTTTATTCATATAATAATGTTAATTTTGGTTTATAATTAATTTTTTTTTTGTTATAGATGTCTAAGGCTAATATTATATTTTGCTTAATTTTTGTCTTCGTTGCTGTGGTTGAGTTAGCACCGACAAGGTATTTTTATAAAATTTTCAAGCTTTAACATAGAATAGATGATGCAAAACATATATTATAATGTATTCATGAAAGAGAAACTAAACAAGTGTAAGAATCTTGAGGTCAAAGTGTGGAAGTGTGAAATTTTCCATGTTCATATCTGTCTAAATAATAGATTAATATACACAGGCTTTTAAATATAAAGTTATTGAAACACATTGTTGCAAATACTTGATCTAATTAGTATGCCAATACACTCTTTAAAAAATTGTCTAGTACTATTAATGATGACCTTAAAACAGTTCCGCTTTATACTTAAGTAAACCTCAAAATTTGAAGCACTTACATAAAATTTTCGGCTTTTTTTATATTTCAATAGTTTAACGTTACCAAAAATTTTTAACAATACAACAACAAACAAAACTCGCTCACGAATACATTTTTTTTTCAGCAACGCAAAAGATTCCTGTACTGACTGTGATGCTAATAAGGTATAGTCCTAATATTTGATAGCTTAGTTCTTATAGGCAGCGAAAATGTAGGAAGTGTTACATTTTATTGACTTTTGTAATGATATATTACCGATGTGATCGCTTCCTATATCATAGAGCATAACTTTTAAGATTCAAAAAGAAGCAAAATTACTTTCAAATGATATATTACGCTAGCAGTGCCCGCGACTCCGTTCGCGCTAAACACAGGATTTTTTACTTATTTTCATTTTATGGCCTTATTAGATTTTTGCTGACTGACTTTTATCTTCGCCTCATCAAATAGATACCCGGTAGAGTCGTCTGTTTTCAATTATTTAGTGAAATATTCGCATTTCCCAACATATAACTATTCAAAATTTCACCTTTATAATCTTAGTGGTATGATTCTTATGATAAGTAATTAAACAGTAGTTTATTTTGCTTCTTTAACATGTAGTGGGGTGTGGTATTAATGCATACATTAATAATACACCATAAAACCATAAAAACCATAGTTTTTGGTAATTAAATATTTAAAAGAGACTGACTCTAGGTACGGCTCTTACGAAAAGCTTATTATTATATTATATAACTTTAGTGATACAGATTTCGATAACTGTTTGTATTTTTTAATCGATATGCGATTTAATTTGTTCAAATATCAGTTAAAGGAGTTTACTGTTATTTACAGCTAATAATAAAATAACCCTGTTATTATTAATACAATTATATTTAAAAAAAAATTCTTTTCCAATTTTGCAATAAATGTAATTTGACTTAGTCTGATTTTTTTTTATTTTTCATACTAGAACTAATATAATAACATTTTTTATTATTTATTAATAGCCCTTTATAATAACATTTATTAATATTATGAAGGAATGACCTAAATAAGCAATATCAATTAAAAAAAGCATTTAAATAACACAAAAGTTTAATTTATATACGAGTATAAACCTTAAGAAAGTCAGCCCTATAAAAAACTCAATTCGATTTGTTATCATATTTACGCGTAGTCAGATATTTGTTTATTAATTTGTTAGTTACAGATTCATTCTAGAAAAAAACGATGTGCCCTTTTATTATGTCTTGTTTTTGGATTTTGTGGGGAGTCTCAATACTATAATTATACACGAGTAAGTACCAATGTGCCTATTTTCCTTCTTTAATTATAAAACAAAAAAAAATTACATATATAGCTTCATGGTGTATATCGCATATAGCAAGGTAGGTAGAGGAAACCTAGTGTTAAGACAATCCGTTCCCCACTTTTCATTGCGTGCTGAGTGGTGGAACTCAACGCCGCACTTTATCTTGTTACCAAACGCAGGAAATGAAAACTTCCATTTCCTGGGGTGGGAATCGAACCCACAACCCGTCGAATTTACAGTTGCATGCTTGTTAAAATATTTTTTTACGGACGTACTAATATAAAATATGTAAAATCATTATTGAAATTTTGTGCAAAGCACATAAAAATTAAATTATTATTAGGAGTAACAGTTTTTTAGGTGAATGGTTATGGTTAATTACTTAAGAACTATAATCTGATTTGATATTATCTCTGTATCAAAATACTTTATACTTAAATATAAAGTATAATTCCTAGTGCCAATATATTCCATTTTTCGCCCGAAATCTAAACTGCGGGTTCAGTGTCGGAACTCAACGCCTCTTACACGGTTCCACATTATAACATGGTTTTTTAATTTTTTTTTTACAGTATGGTACACAAAATACCATAATTAATAATTTCCAAAACAATCGAGGAATTATTATAGTGAACTATCACGAGCTCCTTTAGAGATAAGGATGAAACAGTGATACATTGGCTTCATAGTTATTTCACAACATGACTACTAGAAACATTTACAATAACAGAAGTACCACAATCCTACCGAAATTTCCCTCGACACTTACTCATAACCGAGGATATCGTTTTGTTACGATATAGTATATCTTTTTTATTTAAGAAAATATAATTATACACTTAAGTCTAAATTATAATTAATAAGTATTATTATTATTATTGTATAATAAATATTTACATATGGAAAACAATAACGTGTAATTAGCGTTAAATAAATCAAGTTTATATTTATTAAAAATGTTTTATTTTAGTGTGAAATGCTAGATTGCGTCCACACCTATAAATATAAGAAAAAAAAATTAATATATGTGTAGGTGAAAGTAGCCTGTATGCTTATCAAATTTCATCACAAACGGCCCAGCCAAATAGCTGTAGACGCTTAATGGCGCTCCAGTCAAGTCAATCTTAACGAAATCATTTTTGAACTATTTGAAATACGTGTTAGAAATAATAATTCTAGACAGGCTGATCATAGTACTTTATAGAGGTTACATTGTTATATTAGTATGATATTTACTTAATCACAATGAAAACAATAATTATGCATTAGTTTTAATGCATTTTATATAGTGGGAAACGGAATTGTTGAAAGAAAACGGAGTTTCTGTGACCCTGTTACATGCGGGATATATACTTGAAGGTGGTCACGATGAAATAACGTGAATGTACACCACACGTAGGGTTCAATACTTCAAGGCGGTACACATAAAGTCAATCAAGGTATGTCTACAGTTTAGGTGTAGTTTTGTATCTGTTACGCGTGAGGTAGAAAAACGTAAACGGTGACGACGTAAATATCAATTACTACTAAAATACTATTATACATTGCCGATCTGCCATATTTCGTTCATTCAAAATATCTCCTTCCCGTTACGCATGTGTAGTCCGCGCGCGAATTGAGCGCAGTTCTGAGGAATGTACTAGTGTTTCGAGAGGAAATGTATCGGTAATTTAAATGATAACAAAGTAGTGCTTCTTATACTTACTTAATTAACTTCACGCTTTATCCCTAGCAGTTTAGTCAGAGGGGACGGAGCGCCAAACGCTACGGTCCTTGCATACCTCTTTCGCCTCGTTCATAGTCATTAACCTCTTCATGCATGCCCTCCGGGGGGTCCTCATGCTTTTTACGTGACCTTCCTCCAGTATCATTGATGCTGTGTTCTCGAAGGTCAATCGAGGTCTCCCCTTACCTCTCTTGCGTGCTACTTATAAATTTTAGATTTTTTTTTCTTTACTTGGCTTTTAATTTCCACCTAGCACACCAGCAGATGATCTATTTTTACAAGAAGCCCTAATCAGTACGGGGGTTACACCACATTAACAACCAATGAAGTAAAATGGAACATGGCGTATAAAACCAAATGACATTTATAAGATATTATATTTGTAAGGTTGGAGTCTACAACCAAAAATAATGATGAAATATTTGTTTTATTTATATTTATTTATACTTTACAACAAATAAATTATTATATAAATTAAATAATTAGCTGGAAAAATTCAAGCACCCGCAGGCTCTGAGCGTAACAAATTCAGGAGCATGTCCATCTTGAACATTGCTTTCTTCAAAGTAGCGTAATGAAGAGGCTCGTTGGCCGCATGTACTAGCAGGCATAATTAGAGTACATTAGTCTCCCAGACAACCACTATATTAATATATTAGAGAAACATATGAAACATAAGAAGATTTTTTTACTCCAAGCTGCATCCCGCATATAGCGGGGTAGGCAGAGGGAACCAGAGAACCTAGTGTTAAGACACTCCATTCTCTTTTAACATTGCGTTCCCCACTTTCCGCCAAATTGAGGCATTGCGTGTTGAGTGGCGGAACTCAACGCCGCGAATTACATGTACAGCAATTTCCTTTTTAGGGTATCTAGAGAGAATATAGTAACAGCGAAACCTTTCTATAAGGTAATAAAGGATCTCTTTCTAGTATGTATCTATTTCGAAGGCGGCATTATGTTTGATTAGGTAGAGAGAAAAACGTGGATAGTGGAGGTGAACGTTAATGCCTATTTTAAATCTGCACTTGGTCGTAAGTCTCAGGTGCTGGTAGTGTTTTTATTTAGCTTCACGCTGTATCCCGCATATAGATAGATAGATAGATAGATAAAACTTTTTATTGCATACACTAAAGAAATTTACATGTTACATATATATCAACAACAGAAAAAAAACCACAAACAATAAAAAATAATATGTACGAAAAGACTACTTCGAAAGGAGATATGCAGATGCTGGGTAGGCAGAGGGAACCAAGAAACTTGTGTTAAGACACTCCGTTCTTTTTTAACACTTCCGTTCCCCACTGTCATTTTTGAAATGATATCTTATATTTTTCCTTTCCCGTATTTTATGTATAATTGTATACATATTTTAATGTCACAACATCGAGAGTAAAACAACTCTTAAATTATACTTAATCGAGGTTTAGTCTAAACCGGTTTCGAAGCATTTTCTTCAGTTCATTTTTCTGTTTCACAGAATTTTCAGTTTCCCACTGTTTAGTTTCTTTAAACTTTGTTAAAAGGAAATTATTTTCTTTTCTGCATTTGACGGTATTGAATGAACGGGAAAAACTTTAACACGGAACATACGTAGCGAATTTTAAGTAGTTATATACTTACATGTTTACATATATTCTATTGTATATTCTATTGTATTATGTTTACATATATTCTATTGTACGTCTATTTTTTTTTTTTTTATTTTTTTTGTACTTTGACCCCGCATATAACATACTCATCCACCTCCACAGGTTGACTGGAAGAGATCTCTCTCAGGGATAAGTCCACCTTTGTAAACTAAAAAAATGTATTTATCTTTTCTATTGTATTTTTTAAGTGCAATAAAGAATATATATATACATGTATAAGAACACATATTATTAAAAAAAGTATACTATTCTGTCGGTAAGAATACTATAATGATGGTAATGTGTGGAAATAAATGCTGTTTATACCCAACCGGCTTATCATAGTTGTAATTTTTTTGTAAAACTTTATTTGAAAAGAGCAATGGTTGAGTTTCTTCTCAGCAGATCTGCTTTCGAGCCGGTGGTAGTTTACGGTAGGACTGACAATACTGACATCTTTTCGTTAATTGACGAATCAAAAGGGTTTGTTTGAATAAAGAATATTTTGATTTTGATTTTTAAACGTGCCCATAATGCCATGCCCTCTTACCTTAATATATTCTCTCTTCTTTTCTCTATTAAATATTATATAATAAATACTGCAATGAATATGTCTTAAATTATAAAGTACTTATAATAATTAGCTAATGTTTAATGTTTATATTTTGTGATTAATAATTTTGAATTATATGGCAGCCATTATGATTATTTCTGAACATGGAAGAGGAAGAATTAAAAAAGCGGGAAAGGGACGGCGGGTTTTTTGAGATAGATGAATATTGAATTTAGAAAAAGAATTATGAAATAATGAAATTTAGGCACCATACTTGTATTTATTAATATGGACTTTACAAAACACAAACGACATAACAAATATATAATATTTTTACATTCAATTTTGATATAATAATATATAGGGATTCGCATCACGCGCCGTCAGCTGGTGTATTGAACAAACTGAACAGCTGTAAGACTACCTCAGTGTAGGTAAATTGTTTTACACGTTATTTATGTTTCCCTGTTTGTTTCTACGTGCGATGAATGTTAATACTTACCAGTATATACCTACCAGTGGAGAAGTGTCCATACAACTCATTTTCCATCGGCTTGCCTAACTTTTCAAAGTACAAATATGAGACCTAAAAAAAGCTCGCCAGGAAAGTATTGGGCATAAATATGCAAAAAAACAAGCTTTTTGACCTAAAAAAAAGGTCATCGCCAAAATTTGACAGTGAAATTACTAAATACCTTGATATTCTATACCACTTTCTCTAAATATACATCGGCTTCCTTAAATATGTTTACCGGCTTCCCTAAATATACATTGGCTCCCTTAATTTACCGGCTTGCATAACTAAAATTTTGACCCCACGCCACTCATACCTAGTATTTTAGATTTTAAGTTTCATCCAGCAAGGTATATTGGAAAATGATTAGTTTCACTATTCCGTTCAAGATTAAGGGTTCCGTTCCTATTCAAAGAAATTAATTAATGGCTCTAAATGAGAACAATATTATTTAAATATATTTTAGAACGTTAAAGTTGGATTTTTATACCGACCTAGGCAGAATAATACTATACTACATAAAATGCCTGTTTACGCCTGTCGTGCGACTGTAATCGCAACAGGTTGTGGGTTCGATTCCCACTCCAGGAAATGTAAAATTTAGTATTTTCATTTCTTGGGTTGGGTAACAAGGCAATGCGCGGCGTTGAGTTCTGCCACTCAACATGCAATACCTCAATTTGGCGGAAAGTAGCGAACGGAATTGTTGAAAGAAAATGGAGTGTCTTAACACTAGGTTCTCAGGTTCCCTCTGCCTACTCTGCTATATGCGGGATACAGCGTGAAGTTAAAAAAAAAGAAAAAGAGGAAAAAAAAAATGATTACTAAGTGATTAGTAAAAGAAGTCTTCTTCTACTAATTGGTAACTACATAAACGAAATACATACATATGTATATGTTGCAATAACGCAGACGCTCTCTTGTGAAGTAACAAACCTAATTAGGAAATTCCTCGTCCTTAAAGAAAGCTGACTAATTTTATATAAGAATCCGTTTCTCCCTTAAAATTACACGGCTCCTGATAAGAACAAATTTTGTTCTGTTAGTCGCCGTCGACCCTTACGTGGTCCAATAAAACTTCGAAGCTACTATATATTTATTTTTTAACTTCACGCTGTAACCCGCATATAGCAGAGTAGGCAGAGGGAACCAGAGAACCTAGTGTGAAGACACTCCGTTCTCTTTCAACATATATTATATATTTCTTACTAACATATATTTTTATGTCGATTTTTTATCTTTTCTTACGACCATAATGGCGAATATAGAAATTGACTGTAAACGTGATTGGCTGAATGTAATTTAATCTTTAAACTGCATTCAGGCAGATGCATGCATGCATGTAGGCAGAAGGAACCAGAGAACAGAAAAGGCATTACGTACTGAGTGGCGGTACTCAACGCCGCGCTTTGTCTTGTTACCAGAGCGAGGAAATGAAAATACTTAATATTATTTACTATTTTCATTTCTTGGAGTGGGAATAGATCCTACAACCTGTCGCGTTTACAGTCACACGCTTGCGTCTCTGCACCACGATAGGTCTCTAATTTAAATAATTTTCATTTTTCCGTTCGGGTAAGATTCACCGCGGCGTTGAGTTCCGCTACGTTTTGTCTCGCTAAAGTGGAGAAAAAAGAAATATCTACACTACATTCTCTCTGACTAAATCAATTCAAAATCATTCATTTTGCAGTTTATTATTTCCAACTCGGCAAGAATAAACAAAAAAACTATATTTATTATAAGCAAATCTTACGTTTCATACCAATTCTTGCCTAATACCAACGTATAATGCATGTTTAATTACGTCTCTAACTACAAAATAATAAGAAGTCTTCGCGTGCGTAGCAGTAGTTCACGCTTTCGGCTTGGTAATTATTTTTGGTTCCTAATTTCATGACTTCCATGCTCACGAAAAGTGTATAAAATCATTTAATTTCAGTAAACTTTTGTGTTGTACAAATATTATGTGTAAGCCACTCAGCACGCAATGATTCCATTCAGCGTAAAGTGGGGAACGGAAATGTCAATAGAACGTAGTGTCTTAACACTAGGTTCTCAGGTTCTCCCTGCCTACCCTGCAATGTGCGGGAAAACTATGAATTATGAAGTATTCGAAGTTCATATAAAATTGTTTGATTATTGGTTGCTGATTCTCGTTTAGTTTTTTTGTCGTATTTTGCTTGCTATAAAAAAATAAAGGGAAAGGGTAGATATTTGTATCATTTATAGAATTATTCCTTAGCTTCACGCTGTATCTGTATTAGTATTTTCATCTCCTCGTTTTGACAACAAGGCAAAGCGCAGCGATGAGCTTCGCGATTCAGCAGGCAATGCTACAATTCGGCGGAAAGGTACTTGTAAACGGCGTGAACGGAAATCTGAATAGAACGGAGTGTCTTAGCTATTTCAGACTCCCTCTGCCTACCCTACAAATATATAGAGTGAAATCTATTATTAATTAAAAAATCCATATATGCAGATAGACTTATTATCCTATTAACACCTGTCGTGGCGCAGAGGCACAAGCGTGCGACTGTAAACGCGACAGGTTGTGGGTTCAATTCCCACTCCTGGAAAAGTAAAATTTAGTATTTTTATTTCTTGGGCTTGGTAACAAGGCAAAGCGCGGCGTTGAGTTCCGCCACTCAACACGCAATGCCTCAATTCGGCGGAAAGTGGGGATCGGAATTGTTGTAAGAGAATGGAGTGTCTTAACACTATGTACTCTGGTTCCCTCTGCCTACCCTGCTATATGCATGATACAGCGTGAAGTTAAAAAAATATATATATATTTTTGAAGCGCAATAGATAGAGAACTGAACTAGAATTTTATATCATCTTGTGTGGCGGAACATAACGCTGTGCTTAATTTTATTGCACCGCAAATAAATTGAATATATAATTAATAATTTAATTGTGGATTGAACCTATAAATATTATGTTTCAACTTTTTAAATACAAATAATAAAGCAAAAAAGGAATAATATCATTCATACATTTTACTTTTATTAGAAATATTTAACTTCAAAAATATAGAAAAAGCAATTTAATTGCAACTTCAAATAACAAGCACGCCGGAGGACATAACCTTTAATTGCTCAATCTAACAACTTTTATAACTGCACTAAATTTATTTTTTAATCCATTGGAATCTCTGAAACAATATTTTTCATGTCAGCCAATTAAACCTTGTTTTGCATACATTGTGGTACAATGTTTGTGTAAATAAATTTATCTAACTCAAATATATATGACTGAATTTAAAAATATATTTATATTATAAAGAATTAAAAATCAATGATCGTTTCATTTACACTAACCTCCTACAATATATATTTTTTCTAACAATATTTTTTTTTAAAGGGTGAAATAAAAATCAATATGAAAACTTTAAAAGCCAATCAAAGCTTTCCTATACGTGTGAATTACACGTATTTACAATGAAAACCTGAATATTTTTCAACATATTTCAATATAAAAAATCCTTTTAATAAAAACACGCTCTCAAAGCCATGGACACTAACGATTTTTTATTTTTCTCTTAATTTGCATAACGAATTTTCAGGAACAAATAAACTGTGTCACTAATAGAGCCCAATCAAATCATTGACTGATTGTCGCGTACAATGTTGCAATATTTTGTGCCAACACTTGACGTAAAAGTAAATATACCTTTGTATATCATGAAATAATATATGAAAGCTGTATAATGGTGATTATTTGGCAAATATTACTGTATTTTGAATTTGTATTAATTAGTATTTGGTACCTAGTGTATTGTTAAAGTTGTATTTACTTTAGATTGTGCTAGATTTATTTTGATAGAGAAAAAATGTATTATAAATGTATGTTGTGACATGACAGCGTCTGACTGTAACATTGGTAGTGGGTTCGAAACTAGGAAATGAAAATATTAAATATTATTTAGTATTTTCGTTTCGTCGCTCTGGTAACAAGGCAAAACGTGGCGTTGAGTTCCGTTAATCACCACGCAATAACACGCATAACGAAGTGTCTTAACACTAGGTTCTCTGTTTCCCTCTATCTATTTGGCTATATGCGGGAGACAAAGTGAAATTAAATAAAATATGTTACCATTTGCTATACAATAACTCAAAAACATCGCTTGAAATAAATGAATGTAGCAGATTTTTGCAATGAAATTACTAAATATAATTTAAAATCTTCATTTCCTGGTGTGGGAATTGAGTCCACAACCTGTCGCGTTTACAGTAGCACGCTTGTGACTCTGCGCCACGACAGGCATTTTTTCTTTTTTTTTTAGCAGAGTAGGCAGAAGGAATCTGAGAACCTAGTGTTAAGACACTCCGTTCTCTTTCAACAATTCTGTTCCCCACTTTCCGCCAGATTGAGGCATTGCGTGCTGAGTGGCGGAACTTAACGCCGCACTTAGGCATGTTTTCATTAATTCATATATTGAATTGAACTTATTATACAAGGCAATTGAATTACCAATATTGGCATGTACGAGTAACTTACACGTGAGGCATTTGCGATCACAGGATTCCAGCTGCATGCTGCGATGCCTCACGCGCTCACAGGGTGTACTTAACAAAGCAAACGTTAGTGCATCTAAATAGTTTTGAATTACTGGAATCAATCAAACTACATATCTATTAATATAATATCAACATAGAGTAATTATATCAATATAGTATTGTATAGGGAAATATATTTTTAACCGAATTCAAAAAAGGAGGTTCACAATCCGAATAACTTCTTACTGACGCAATAAATTTTGTTGATCCTTTTAATATATTATATCTAACGCATTTTATATGGTCCCATTTAAATTTAGCTTAGATCTGACGAATAGTTTTTGAGTTATTCATATTTCATGTTTTTACTAACTTTTCATACAGATTGGAAATAGGAAATTAGTTGAATTAAAAGATAATATTATAAAATGTTATTTGTACATAGAATAAAAACCTTAAGAAAAACGTATAAAAATGAAGTGTAAATAACCCACAACTTCATTTTAACCATACATTCAATGTGTATAGCTTAATTACATAGAGCACTTGAACGGATTGCAAGAGAGCGGATTCGAATCTAGTTACATTCCAATTTATATTTTTTTTAAGCAAGAACTAAAAAAAGTAATAAAAGTGTGCGTTAACTTTTCGTCTGAAATCGAGACATTTGTGTGTTAAATGGCAAAACTTAACGCCGTTCTTTATCTTACTGGACTGAAAAAATAAGAATTATTTATTTAAATGATAATAGTCATATTTATGACTATTTCACTGAACCCACAACCAATCGCGTTTACAGCCAGATGCTGTCCTACTGCGCCACGATGGCTTCAATACTCGTAATAATTAATTATAGATAATAATTGCACTAATTTATCAAGAGACGTATTAATCACAGGTTATTGCTACATGCTTCGTAATTTTTCCGAGCTTATTACGGTCATATATATGTCATAATTTCTTATTTATATTGATTTCATCTGAGTATTTTGTGGAACTAATTTCATATATTTCGCGCGGGAAGTGGAGAAGAGAGTGTTTTGACACTGATGATCTCTCTAATCCCGATATCTCTTATCCTATGATAGGAAAAAGCGTGAAGCTATATAAATAATAATAATAAATATTAACTCTATATTTACCACAAATAAGTTTAAATAAAACAACCTCCATAATAACCATCCATCACAAGATGAATTTCCTGTTTGACTTTTGGATGGTACGTGCTAAAGTCATGCACAAAATTATATTTTAAAGTTTAGGGTTAAATGTAAAAACTAAATAGAACTAAAATTAGTTTGGTCTTCCATCTAGACGCCTGTGGCTGTCACTTTTTACTAGTAACGTATTGGAGTAACACTTAAAGAACCTAGTTAGGTGAAAATTTAGATTTCTTAGGAATTCTAGGCGAAAGAGAATTTAGTAATAATTACTATTAGCAATATTCATACATCTCTTATTTTTTCAACTTTACGCCTTGTCGTTTTAGCGTTGAGTTACGCCTCACAATACGCAATGCCTCAATGGAAACTGTAACGGAAAATGGGTAACGGTAGTCCTAAGAGAATGGAGTGTCTTAACACTAGGTTCTTAGGTTCACTCTTCCTACGCTACGCTACTATGTGCTGGATACAGAGTGAAGCTTAGCGCTATCCCTCATAGCATGGTTAGATTTGCGAGAGAACCTAAGGACCAGACACTCCTCATTCCGCCCAAATTTGACACTCTGCGTGTTAAGTGGCGGAACTCAACGCCAACGTTTCGTCTAATAATTTAAACATAATCCTTCTTATGTCGTTCTCCCTTATAATAATTCTTCAAACCGGAAATCAAACCCATAATTATCGCTATAACAGTCAGTTGTTGTTCTATTAAGCCATGATGACTTTCATACTTATAGGCATGACACAGTATAACTAAAAATTAATAAAAAAAAAGTTAATATGGTTATATATCAGGCGTCCATACAACTCTATTCCCACCGGCTTGCCTAACTTTTCAAAGTACAAGTATGAGATATAAAAAAAAAAGATCACCAGGAAAATATTGGGCATAAAATTGCAAAAAACCAAGCTCTGATATCTTATAGACCTAAAAAATAAACCCTAAATATATGTACCGGCTTCGCTAAATATACATCGGCTTCCCTTAATTTACTCACCCCTCGCCACTGTTATCGATAATATCTTTTTATTAGCAAATTATACCAGTGAGGCCACAGTTGATAATTTATACACTGCCACCTGTTGTAACTTAGCAACATTACTGAGAAAATATATTTGCCAACTTTTCCTTAAAAGCTTCTTTTAGTTTCAGCGCTTTTACAACAGATGGCGCTATATTCATAATGACTATCATATAAAATGTTGTTGTTGTCATACAAAAACTATAGATGCCGTTATACATAAAAAAGGCAATAAATAAAAAAAAAATATCAATAGTTATAAATAAAAGGCTCTGTATAGAAAAATATATGAAGTAAAGATATTGATTAAGCCAATATCTGCATGCATATAAGCAATGAATAAATCATAATAATAGCCTTTTTCCCTTTCTTTAGTAATTTATGTTAACTGCTGTATAATTTCTATGTATTTGTTAGGTGGTAGGAGGTTCGTCCTCCGACTGGCTCGCGACCACTATCATGTCAAAGACGAACCGCCAAATATCTAATGATGTGTTCGGTTCGATGGCATGTAAGCCAGATTTTCCCCTTTCCCACCCATCCTTTCCCCAAAATGTGGTGGTTCAGATAGTGGACTACTACATTGTCCCCCCTTCCATCAGTATCCTCTAGGTTGGCAACGCATCTACAACATCTCTGGTGTTGTAGATGTCTATGGGCGAAGGTAACCACTTACCATTAGGTGGTCCTTCTGCTCGTTTGCCGTCCGTTATCAATAAAAAAAAAATAATAATAAAAAAAAATTATTACATAATTACAATTTTACTGGGGAACGGAGTGTCTTAACACTAGGTTCCCTCTGACTACCCTGCTATATACGGGATACAGCGTGAAGCTATGTATATATGTTACAATTTTAACAAAAAAAAAAAAAGAAACTCATATTTGAGTTATTCTTAATTATTCTAGTGTACATTTTATTTGAAGTCTACAGTAATAACTACATCGTAACATTTTACTAATTGAACCATTTTTTATTGATGATAGAAGTTTTTGATGTGATCCCATTTAGATTCAGTTAAATTCTGCTTAGTAGTTTTTGAGATATTCGTAATTATTATGCTTTTTAAACAATTTTGCTTAAAGTCGGAATTCCATCTTTGTTAAAATCTGAATTATTTAGTGATCAATATCTTCGGTATATTCTCTATAAATCATGACTATATGAGAATGTTTTGTACTCAACTGGTACTCTAAAAACGCCATAACTAAAAATTCTCAATTCAACTTTCCTAATAATATATCGATAAAATATGTATATTTTTTACGCACAAAATACCAAAATGGTAACGTGGGCGCTAAACTTGTGTTTTTTGACATGTATAGTGCCAATTAATGCACTTGTCTCACGTTTTTTTTTTAAATCACGTGCAAAATTTGTATGAGTATTTGTTTTCCTGGCCATCTCTAATGTCTAAGAAAAGGTAGGCTATGTATAAAAAATTTATAGACTTGGCAATTCCTTCAAAATCCCCATTGAATTGTTAAATATATGTTTCCTTAGCAATATGTATGTCCCTTTATTCAAAATCATATTACAAACATATGGTAGAGTGAGCTATGTATCATCATTACATCATTTTGTCGAATTCCAAGAAGCACGAGTTCGAAGCCTGCCTCGTTCAAAATTGTTATAAATTTCTATCACAAAAGAGTAAGATTATTATTGAACTAAAAAAGGTTATGGGTTCGATTCACATTCCAGAAAATGGAAATTTTAAATATTTATAATAATTTTTATTTAATATTTTTATTTCCTCGTTCTGGTAACAAGGCAAATCGCGGCGTCGAGTTTCATCACTCATGACGCAATGCCTCAATTCGGCGGTAAGTGGGGAACGGAAATCGTAAAGAGAATTAGTCTCTTAATACTAGATTCTCTATGTCCCTCTGCCTATCCTGCTATGCGCGGGATACAATGTGAAGTTAAAAAAAAAAATTAAAAAAAAAAATCGTAAAAATCTTGTGTAAGTGAGGCATCATCTGACGCATCATGCCACAAAATATAAGTCAATTTTTAAAATTATTCCACACATACGTATTAATTATCAAAATATATTAAATGTACAGACACGTCTCCATTCATTTTCTTATATGTATCGACATAAATACTCGAGTTATTAGCGAGTATGTGTCAGTTTTTCACTCGACAAGTATGGCCACAATTTTCATCTAATTAACATATACCCTTTCGCTGTTGCTATATGAATGATAATTTTTGATGTTATAAAATTTTTTAATATACAAAATAAATTAATAAATTAGGTTTAATTATACCTATTATCTCAACTCACGTTTTTAACAGAGTGTCCTAGCACTAGATTCTCAGGATTCTTCTAGATTCTCATTTTTAATGTAAATTATTAATTTTTTGCCATAATATATAACCAACTGATCTGTAGATTTAGAATAAATTAGTACACGGTAAAAGTAGGAGCGATAACGTCTAGATCTATTTAAAATTTACAGATCTTAGCCTGTAGAAATATCATTTGATTTCTAGAAGGCGCTTCGAAGGCACAAGGATGAGATAGGAGGTTAGCGTTATATATAAAGGGGCCATTAAGTCTATATTTAGGTAGCGAGGACCAGACCATGAAGCCTATATCTGCATGAAATGCTAATATTACGTCTCTTAAACCGTATTCTAGGTGATAAATGTCGTACTAGTGACGCTCTTTCGTCATCTCAACATACAATCCAACAATAGTAACTTGTAAAGAAACGTCATAATTATCACATTAACTATGTATTTTTACTATACAGTGACGTTTGATTATAAATGATAATTTAAATAAAATATTTATTACTAGCTTTCCGCCCGCGGCTTTGCCCGCGTGAAATTCGGTTATATCGCGCGATATGATAAGGAGTATCCTATAGTCTTTCCCAAGGTCTAGACTATTTGTCAAAATTGGTTAAGTGGTTTATGTGGTGAAGTTGTAAACAGTTAAACAATCTTACATGATTTTGTTTGACAATAAGGAACTTCCATACAAACTTTCATCCCCTATTTCAACCCCCTCTATCATTCTTTTCGCGATAAAAAGTATTCTATGTCCGTTCCTAAGTTTGGTTCTATCTTCATACCGAATTTCATCAAAATCGGTTCAGTGGTTTAGGCGTGAAAGCGTAACAGACAGACAGACAGAGTTACTTTCGCATTTATAATATTAGTAAGGATTTAGGTACATACATATATTACGTTTGGAATGACAACTGTGAGAACATGTGTATAAACCGTTACTGCATGCTAAAAGCAAAGAATACAGTTTTACGCTGCATATGAACTAGTGTCCCAGTTGACGCGTTAACAACGCGTTGTCTTTAGCAATGTATGTATATGTCACTTTATATAAACATGGATTCCAACCATGGTAGTGTGTGTAACATTTTTTTTATTAATTTAATATACTTTTTGTGCGTTATTTTAAAAAATACTATCATTCTGCACTCCTTCTCTATATGAACTATAAGTGTGCCAAATTTCATGCTTCTCCGTCCGCGTAATTTTCATAAAAGACCCGTTTTACGAAAATTTTTGCTTCACGTACTTACGAGTATATATAGATAAGGTAGTGTCACTTAGTGTTAAGATACTCCGTTATCCACTTTCTCGCCGATGCAAGTGGACGAACTTTACTTCGCGGTTAATCTTATCTCAATGGGGAAATGAAAATAAAAGATATTAATGCTTGAATATTAAAATTATCAATCTATTAATAGATTTTATGTTCATCTTATCTAGAATGTATTAATTACGAAACATCTCTAAATCGTTTAAGATAAATTTTGTCGTAATTAAACAGCAACAAAGTGAGTCACTCTTAATGAAATGATAAAAAACTAAATTATGGATAATCATATAAAAATTATAGATTAAAATCTCGCATGGACATTATTTGATTGAATGCAGGTGTTTCTTTAATTATAAAATGGACGAAGACGGTAAAATAGAATAATATGTCACTTTATTTATTATTACAGATGTATAAATATAATAAAAATTTAAGAAGTCCGTCGTGGCGCAGTGGAACAACGTCTGACTGTACGCATGACTGGTTATCGGTTCAAACGCCATTCGTAGAAATGATTGCTCCTTTTTTTAGCTTTACACTGTATCCCGCACGAAGCAGGTTAGACAGAGGGAACCACAGAAAAGAAAGACACTTTTCTCTTTTAACAACTCCGTTCCCCACTTACAGCCGAATTAAGGCATTACCTGATGAGTGACGGAATTCAACGCCATGCTTTCGCCTTGTTACCAGAGTGAGGAAATGAAAATACTAAATATTATTTAATATTTTCTTTTTCTGGTGTGGGAATCGAACCCGCCACCAGTCGCGTTTGGTTGCCATCGGCGTTCAGCTCTGCCACTCACCACTCAATGTCGTTTTTCGTAAATGAGACTAGAGAACAGAGTGTCTTGACTCTAGGCTCTCTCTGATGCACCGCAAAAAGTGTAAAGCTGTCTTAATAGTTAATTTTTTTATATCACAATAATATATTAGAATTAACGTCTGTCGTGGCGCAGAGGCAAAAGCGTGCGACTGTAAACGCAACAGATTGTGGGTTCGATTCCCACTCCAGAAAATGGATTTTTTTGGATTTGGTAACGAGGCAAAGCGCGGCGTGGAGTTCCGCTCAGCACGCAATGCCTCAATTCGGCGGAAAGTGGGGAACGGAGTGTTTTTACACTAGGTTCCCTCTGCCTGCCCTGTTCTTTGCGGGATACAGCGTGAAGCTATGTATTTTATATCCCATTATAACAATACAGTAACATTATTTCCAAGGCAAAATACTATCTGTCCATCTAATTGATAACACGTTATTATTTATCATGTTTACAATGCTTTTAAGGTTTTGTATTATTTATGTCTCGTGTGATTAGGAAGACATTGACTTTGACACGTTAGGCAGTGTTTGTCGAAACTTTTTACGTAATTAAGTGTTCTGAGAGGACACGAGGAGGTCAAGGTTTCCTGTAGTCAAGGCGATATTTGAGTTATTCTAGTTAATATCAAGTTTTAATATTTACTTTATAAAACAAATATATATAGGGTGTCCCAAAATTAACGCAAGATTTGAATTAAATAGAAAATGCCATTTTTAGTCTTTTATAGCGAATGAATAATGAATATAATAGCAAATGGCGGCAAAGTCAAATCTTGCGTTAATTTTGGGACACCCTATACAGTCACTTCTGCCAGCCATTATGTCGCTACGTAACGTGATCGTGTAAGAGTACGCCACATTTTTAATTGCTATGCCTATTTTCTTTTAATCAAAATTATATTTTTTAAGCTAATAGCAATTGTTTCGTAGCTAAAATATCTCTAAAAAATTATATTTTATAAGTTGTTGCCCGTAAATTCGATGATTACGATTTGAGTGTAAAACGTAAAATTTCATTATTTTCTATTCTTATGACAATTTCTTAAAACAAAATAAATTACTTGACCCTATACAGGGAGTGTACAGGGTCAACTTTCAGCTCTCTATGCACAGTAGTTTCTGCTTTATCTCTGAGAGTAACGAAAGAGTTGTATATAACATATTATACTTTTGTGTGTAATATTTTTTTTTATGTAATGCTATTCTAATGTATACATACATAGATTCACGCTGTATCCCGCATAAAGTAGGGTAGGCAGAGGGAACCTAGTGTTAAGACACTCCGTTCCCCACTTTTCACCGAATTGAGGCATTGCGTGCGGAATAGCGGAACTCCACGCCGTTACCTTGTTACCAAACCCAGGAAATTCCATTTTCTGGAGTTAGAATCGAACCCACAATCTGTCGCGTTTACAGTCGCACGCCTTTGCCTCTGCGTCACGACAGACGTTAATTCTAATGTCTTCTTCTCCATATATCATAAGCTATAACTGTGCCAATTGCCCCGTCCGCATAATTGTCTTAAAAAGTGGGCCAAAATTTTTCCTTCATGTTAAAATATATGGATGTGAATAACAGATGTGTGTGTATTAATTTATATGATTGCAAAAATTTTATTTTATTCTGAGATATACGTATTGTTTTATAATGTTTGCTTTAATTATACTTATTATGAATTTCTTTACACAGCCGTAAAATTTTAGAGACGCTTAAAGTTATAAAAAATATTAAATGCATATATTATCATTGTAACATAAAGCCACTCACCGCCGAATTCAAGACATGTGTGTTAAATGTTGGAACTCAACGCCGCGAATTACTAAAGCAAAGAATAGAAAATAATTTAATCATTAGTATAGAATTTTTTTTTTAAACTTCACGCATATAGCAGGGTATACAGAGGGAACCAGAGAACCTAGTGTTAAGACACTCCATTCTCTTTCATCAATTCCGTTCCCCACTTCCCGCTGAATTGAGGCATTGCGTGTTGAGTGGCGGAACTCAACGCCGCGCATGCCTTGTTACCAAACCCAAGAAATGAAAATACTATATTTTACATGGAAATCGAACCCTCAACCTGGAATAGGAATGGGAATCGAACCCTTAACTTGTCGCGTTTACAGTCGCACGCTTGTGCCTCTGCGCCACGACAGGCGTTATAGAAAATTGAAAGCAATAAATAACAATGTATGGTCGAACAAATAATATTCATTTTAGTACATCATAGGTACTTCTCTAGAAAATATCCACATAAAGTGAAACAAGGTAAAGAAACCGATACAAAATATGCACATAGTAACAATCGCTTACTCGCAATAATGTGTGGCATAGTTAAGCATTCTGAACATCAACTGCATTTTAATACAATAGGTTGTATATATTGACTTAAACAGCATTCGTAACAACTTGTTTTTGTTTTATCAGAAAATGTTTCACTATTTATTATATGCGAAGTGCAAAGTGTCAAGTTAAATGTAAAAGTTCATTTTTGTTTTTGTTTGTATAAAAAGTAGCTTCACGCTTTGTCTTACATAGCAGTAGTTTGGTAGTAGGAGGTTCGTCCTACGACTTACTCGCGACCACTGCCATGTCCAAGACAAACCGTTAAGTATCTAATGATATGTTCCGGTTCGATGACAAATAAACCAGGCTTTCCCTATTCCCACCCATCCTTTCCTCAGAATGTCATGGTTCCGATGGCAATCTGCCGCAGCCACTCTATTATTTCTTCCCCCTTCAATCTGAACACTAAGTCGGCAACGTATTTACAACTCCTGTGATGTTGTAGATGTCCATGGGCGAAGGACCACCTACCATCAGGTGGGCCGTCTGCTCGTTTGGTATTCTTCATCAAAAAAGTAATTTTTTTGTCAATACACTTGCTTGAGAAAGTATGGAACAGTTGGTATTTAAAATGAAGTGTTTTTAATGAATTATGTCCTAAAAACAATGACGTGAAAAATAAGTATCAGTGTTCTAATACTTTGTGAAAAGAAAAACTTTGTTGTACAAAAGCTTACCTCAAACACATAATAGTATGTCTAATATTAACTATATTAATTTAATATACTTCTTATACATTTTGGTTTTCTATATTTTTTCTCCACATAAACCAAACTTCATAACCCTCCATTAGCGTTATTCTCGTAAAAAACGGTATAACGAAGTTCCTTTATATATTAAAATATTCATAAAATGAAAAGATATTCTTTATTTAATATAATTTTATGCAAGCAAATTCTACTGCGTATGTTCTACCATTTTATTACTTGATTTTATAGATGGTTAATTTAAAAACTCTAAAAAGTTATATGCATATAGTAATCATAAAAAATAATTGCAAAGTCGATATTAACTTAGAAAAAAACTAATAATCATTGACTTTATAGCCACTTAAGTAAATGATATGATAAAATTAAATAATAAATATTCACATATATTGATTTTTTAAAGTAACAAAATTCTTTTTTTTTTTTAACTTCACGATGTATCCCGCATATAGCGGGGTAGACAGAGGGAACCAGAGAACCTAGTGTTAAGATACTCCATTCTTTTTCAACAATGCCGTTCCCCACTTTCCGCCGAATTGAGGCATTGCGGGTTGAGTGGCGGAACTCAACGCCACGCTTTGCCTTGTTACCAAACCCAAGAAATAAAAATACTAAATTTTATATTTCCTGGAGTGGGACTCGAACCCACAACCTGTCGCGTTTACAGTCGCACGCTTGTGCCACTGCGCCAGATAGACACGACAAAATTCTTTATTTATATTTATATACTTTTTTACTTTTAGAATAATCATATTTCAAATGATAATTATATTCATCAATTTAAAGGGCATCCTAAATAAAAACTAGTTATAAATACAAACTGTGTATTGGTTATTAAAATTTTATGTGACAATTGAATCGGTGAGTGCAGAAACAACGTAAGTCGAATTTTTCAAAGTTTGCAGGAGGGAAAAAAAAGTGTATAACTTCCTTTCTAAGCTAGCTTAAATCGATTACGAATTTTTTGTATTTTTTGTGACTTACGTTGTTTCTACACTCACCGATTCAACTATAACTTAACAATGAATAAAAAATAAATTAATATGGAAATGTTTATTATTATAATATAAATTATCTAAATAACAACATACTTCACGCTAAGCTAATACTAGAAGGTCATTCACAACAGCACATTGTTTTTATGGAAAAAACTATCAGACCTTCAATCTGATCAAAGTTCATATACACAACTGGTTTAGTTCTAAAGCTCCTTGTAAAACCAAGGAATATTCTCTACAATGTTCCGAACGCATCATTCTGGCTCGAATATTTAATCAGTCAAGTCACTCTGTCAAAATAGTGATAAAATACTGTTATATAATTTTACGCTATAGTAAAATGCCTAAACGTAGACGGTTCCAATTCGGAAGCCCCCCGATGATTTTGGTTTTGTAAACAAATTCGAGGCAGTTTTGAATATGCTGATGAGTGGTCTGAAGGTCGATGTTTCCGCTTGGTAGTAGGTCTCTGGCTGTTGGTATTGATATTGGTACTGATTATCGAATTGCTTGTAGAATTGGAAGTTGAAGCCAGGAGACTCCACTGTGCTGTCAGGAATGACGTTCGAGATGTATCCATTATTGTTGACATTGTCCACAGTTTGATAGCTTGATGTGGCGCTATAACTGGCAGCTAAAAGAAAAGAAATACAGTTAATAAATTATCTTACATGAAGGCTTTTGAATTAACATAAATCATTTCACTTATAATATAAAAGGAAATAAGATACTCACAACAAAGTCCAGAGTATTTTCTGGAATCAGCCAGCCCATAGGCGCTGCAAGATGGACGTCCTTTTTCATATGGATTTGACCCGATGACATTACCACCAGGGCCGTAATTGCAGACGTACAGTTTGGTGTATCCTCGGGTGTTATCGTAGTAAAAGGTATATCCACAACCAACATGAGAAGTCTCTCCCCACACCAGCTAAAACATAAAAAAATATTATTAGTTTATGGAAAACAAGTTTAAACTTACAGAATAAAAACATGATTTTCTTTTTATAATTCATATCAATATAATTCATATGGAATTTTGAAACGAAATGATATTCTTAAAATATACTTTTTCTTTGATCTTTGAGTTATTTACCTGAGAATAATGTCCTGTTCCGTGTCCACCACTGATCGGCTTGAATCCATAAATACGGACTTCATCGAACCAAGCGTTGATTTGTTTCATGAAGTCAGGTTCGGAATCTGCCGGTTCAGTTGGTGGGCGAGTAGTCCATGTGGCTGCAAGATTCTGCCCCACAGGGAAACGTCCTACGTCACGCTGGGCGGCGCGATCGTGGGCAGTGGTGCACTGGTCAGCCCAACGTTGAGCTGTTGCTGCTAACTCATCATCCCATACCTGAAGACAATTTATAAATTAGTACATGTGAAATAAAAATGAAAGGTAAACAAGTCGCTAGACTACACGCTTGTAGGACGCTGAACCTTCGCGAGGTCAATGTCACTTGTAGTAATGGCTGTACCTTGGTTTTTGATTTATTGACATTTCTCTTTTGTAATATTTGGTTATGTGCTATATACCTAAATCTTGTGTTTTATAAGTCCACTTTTAAAACATTTAATGTGCTTTATGGGCAATCATTAAAAAAGTTTTACATTTTTAAAATGTCCCGTTAAACTACCCAAATGATTCCCTTGCACTTTCGAATGTTAAATATCGTGTCGCGGACTCATTGACATACTTGGCGAGCAGTGCACGTGGTCATATAAAAATTTAAGTACCATAATATGCATATTTAAATCGCTTGCACATGACCAAGATCACAAGAAATGCTCATAAAAATAATAATTTCGATTTTGACACGTGTATAAAATCCGAATTAAAGTTGTTTTACAAGCAGCATCAATTTACACATTTTCATATAATGTCACAAATGTGTTAAAATATTTTATACCAAATTTGGTGCTCATTATCTATTTTTATATATTCCATTAATTATATATTCGAGGTAATAAAATACACTAAGTAGTTCGATATTTTTATCATCTACATACCATTTCCATCATATTAGCCGCTGGAGGTTGACTAGACACTTGTCCCAAAGCGACGGATTGACGAAGACGATTGTGTGCGTCAACTATTGTCTGCTTCTCATATGCCGTCAATCCTCCCGACCCTAAAACAATAAAAAGAACACAAAAATTAAAACCTGAATTATTCGTACGTTCAACAAAATTATGATAAAAAATTCATTATATGTGAATAAATTTATATTTATGGAGTATCTACATCAAATAACGATGATAAAATCTCATAATTTCACTAGATGACTATTATAATGGTCTTCTTGATCTTGGACTTCTAAAAGCAAGTGTCAAGGTAAAATTTCAATTCTGTATATGATTTCATAATCCTTAAAATGTGTTTGATTTATAAAACCGGTGCGTGTTTCATAGGTGTCTTCGTCAATAAAATTTTACGATCTTGATCAATACGTGTATGCAAAAGAGCCATCATCTCTGTTAATAATTCGCTCGCGGAATCTAGACTGGGTGGCGGCATTATAATTTATAGCAGTTCTGGCTTATTATATTTTGTATTAAGCAATTCAAATATGTACTTAGTTATTTTTTAAATCTTTTTAGGATTTCATGTCTTTGTTTTATCTATTGTTTTTAATTCAGGACTCAGCAATTTTTATAATGATGAAAATATTATATTTTGTTCTTTTTTTTGTTAAATAAAACCTACAAATTATTTTATAGGTGCAATAATTATTTATATTAAAAATATAATGAGTAAAATTAAATGAATAAAAATGACTTGTACTTACTTAGCATCTGCTTGCCAACTCCGCAACCCTCTGTTGCTACGAGGAGACCTCCCAAAACAAACACTAGGGTAATCATCGTAAATTAATATTTCACTACACTTTTAACTGAAATTGAAAACACGATTTATGTTTGAGATTCGTAACAAAAGTTCCCACTTATATTTACGAAACGTCAAATTTCAAATTCGCCGGTGGTCCGCTGCACTGCGTGCCGCGCGCTCTCCGGTCTATAGCAATCTGTGTGCTTTAATAGCTGGCGCGCGCTTAAATACTAGTCACCGAGTTGCTATGGAGACTGTCCGACGCCACCACCCGCCGCTTCAGTTCGTCGCCACCGTTACACTGCGTCGAACCCCTAATAAAACTGATCAGCATACATTATTTCAAGCTGAAATCACTTCAATGATCAATTTCAGAGCTCACCAGAAATTCCGCTGAAGTGCATGCTCGTAGTATATTCTCAGGTCGTATACGGTGTCTTCAGTTACGAAATAAATAAAGGTTAAACGGCCGTCGTCCAGTCACTTTTTATCTGCAGTAATAATTTAAAACTCATTATTCGGCAGCCGATGGTTGTCAATGAAATCGAGTTCTTGTGATACGTCCGAGCCAAAGGTGGAAATATGTTGACAGATATTGGTCGGAACGGAAGTGGTCTTTAAGTAAAATTATAGGCGGCTAAAAACAAGGAAAGAACAGCCGTTTATGACTCAAAGGCTACTTTATTTTATGGCTATGCAGTATAAGGGAAGATGGGTTCGTAGGTATGCGCACTATTCGAAGTTTACATTCTGTGTTGTTACACTCAAAAAAATCAACTTTATTCATAGATGCTAAAATGGGAATATAAAAAAAGAAACAAAAGCATTAAGAATGAGACAGATACAATCCAGTTTCACAATTAAAATCTTAAAACTGATTTTCAAAGGTAAAATTACTTGTATTAGGAGACATCTTGTCTGTTACCAGCTGATCCGGTTTACCACCTGAGGTGGATTTTTGCTCGAGGTTTTATAATTTGCATATTAATATCTTTTATTTTATATCATAGGTAATGGATTCAACACAAAATTTCATCAGCGAAATTGATGTAATATTTTTTTTTCAAATAAAATTCTAATGAAGATTTGCTTTGGAGTTGAAACTGATTATGAAATAATTGCATAAATATCAACTTTATTATTTCTATATAAGGTAACATTTTCTAATTTTGCTTGTGTTTTTGGGTGATTCATAAATGCGTTGATTGCTTTTATAATATATCATACAATAAAAGTAAAAACAGGTACAGTAATACCTAAAATATAATTAGCAATTTTTAATTGAAGGAAAAATTTAAAAATAAATTCTTATTGATGATTGTTATTTTTGAATGTTGTTTTATAATTTTTAAACTTTTTTGGATGTACTAATATTTACGTAGGTATTATAGATAATTATTCAATTCAATATTATGACGCAAACCGTAATATAGCGAAAATATGAAAATACGAATTTCTCGAAGCTCAAAGCCAGTTCCGTGACCTTAAATAAATAGCTTAATTAAATTTAAATACAATATAGGTATGTTAAAATTAAACAAAAACCATTTATTTATGGAACCATTTATATGTATGTTAACGATAGCCATGAATATTTGTGCCGATTTCTGATAAGATACGAAGATAAGGGTTAGTTATTATTATTCCATAGGTCAATTATTTTTTTTTTAACTTCACGGACCTAGTAACATAGTGTTAAGACACTCCGTTCCTCACTTCCGTTGAATTGAGGCATTGAGTGCTGAGTTGCGAAACACAACGCCGCACTTTGCCTTGTTACCAAACCTAGGAAATAAAATTACTAAACTTTTACATTTCCTGGAGTGGGAATCGAACTACAACCTGTCGCGTTCACAGTCACACGCTTGTGCCTCTGCGCCACGATAGACGTTATTAGATCAAATATATTAAAAAAAATATATTTTTTTAAGAATTACTTGGTAAATTTAGGAAAATAACTTGTTTATTTTGAATATTAAATGGAACCGTTCTAACCCGACGTTTCGTGACCACGGGCCTAGTATCTGTGACCACTGACTACTGTAGTGTTGCAAACGTCGGATTTCCAAAAATATATTTCCGAAAGCTAAAATATACGAGATTATTCCGGTATAAAATAGTGAAAATCAAAGATCTCACTTTATTCTATATTTTGCATAAAATATGTCTAGCTTTAACATTTCATACTTTTACAACCAACCCAAGGGACCACCATCTCAAGCAAAGGCATATCCCCAAACAGGATATGAACCGTTAACCATAACATACTTTAAAATTCACCACAACTGCGCAAACAGATGAAACTAAATAAAATCATAACAAAACACATCATATACGCCAAATATTTGTCAAACAAAGAACACGCTTCATTGGATCCACGGTTCTTTTGTATTCGAGGAACGTAGTTATTTCACGTTTACATATAAACTTCTCTCATTGCCAATAATTTAAAATGTCAAAACAGGTGGATTAAGTGCATGAATCGCATCAGGAAATGATCAATGAATCCGATTCAAGTTAATACCTCTTTACGTTCCCTATAAATGTGTGTAATGATTTACAATATGATATAGAGATATCAAGCGTTTATATTATTAAATCACTGTCTGGCGCAGAGGCACGAGCGTGCGACTTGTTCGATTGTGGGTTCGATTCCCACTTCCGGAAATATAAAAGTGTAGTATTTTCATTTTTTGGGTTTAGTAACAAGGCATAGCGCGGCGTTGAGTTCCGCCAATCAGCATGTAATGCCTCAATTCGGTGTAAAGTGGGGAACCGAGTGTGTTAACACTAGGTTCTCGGGCTCTCTCTATCTACCCTGCTATATGCGGGAGCGTCAAGCTCAAAGAAAATGATATATTTGTTGATAGTAATAATCTTTTAACGTGTTAGTGTTAAGTTTATAATGCTTGTGATAGTTGCGTGATTTATAATATTACTTCTAGTTAGAAAAAATACAGTGTTGAGTTCCGTCATTTCTAAATGAGAGAAAATTGCGGAAACCAACGCCGTAATTTATTTTAATCTATTTAAATTAGGTTAAATTTAGTACAACATTTCAAAACTACCCTATTATGTCGATATAAATCGAAAAAACTGCCACTACATTACCAGAGCTATCATTTTCATAGAAAATGAACAAAAAGAACAGTATTCACGCTGTATCCCGCACATAGCAAGGTAGACAGAGAGAAGAAACTAGAAGAACCTAGTGTTAAGACACTACGTTATATTATATTAATATTTTCGGTATTTTTTCATAATGGGAAAAAAATTAAACATATAATATACCTAAGCTGTAACTTAAATAGTTATCGTGCATTCACGGTCAATACGCGTTGAAGTACTCATATGTGAGGTACATATTGAATATATTTGAATTTATACTGTTTGTTCACGAATAACACATTACATCCTGCTAAAATCTTTTTCAAATAATGAAAAAAATCGATTAATATACGATATCTATATGTTTGCTACATTATATAGGTGTGTAAGTAATTTTACACGACTCGCTTTATAAAGTATATAGTTTAGCGTAACTTTACTGTTTTTTCGATTTAAAAACAATATTTTCTATAAAAAATCCTGTCCGTCTGTTGTCCGCATTGGCACAAGCGTGCGACTGTAAACGCGACAGGTTGTGGGTTCGATTTCCACTTCAGGAAATGTAAAGTTTAGTATTTTCGTTTCCTGGGTCTGGTAACAAGGCAAAGCGCGGCGTTGAGTTCCGCCATTCAGCACGCAATGCCTCAATTCGGCGGAAAGTGTCTTAGCACTAGACTCTCAGGTTCCATCTGCCTAACCATGACGACATATACAGGATACAGCGTGAAGCTAAAAAAAATCGACTTTTTTTCTTCTTCTTTAAGTCATCGTGGTGAATTGTTATAGCGTCTGTCAGTAAACGCGGTAGTTCTTGGTTCGATTCCCACTCGAAAAGATAGTATATAAAAATATTTTCATTTCCCCGCTCTTGTAAGATAACGTGCGGCGTTGAATTTCGCCAATGTCTTAAATTCGTGCGAAACTGGAAAACAGAGTGTCTTGACACTAGTTCATCTCTAACTTATTATATGGAAAATCTGTTATTTTTTGTATTTTCTCTTTTTTTATACAAATCTTAAGTATAGTATTACGACTATTACACAAAAAGAAATCAAAATAGAAAATATTTTCATTTCCTGGGTCTGGTAAAAGGGCAAAGCGCTGCGTTGAGTTCCGCCACTCAGCACTCAATGCCTCAATTCGGCGGAAAGTGGGGAACGGACTGTCTTAACACTAGGTTATCAGGTTCCCTCTGCCTACCCTGCTATATGCGTGATACAGCGTGAAACTAAAAAAAAATCATTTTTTTTTTAATTTATTACAAAATTATGGTATTAGTACTAATAATATTCTCTTGTTTACATCTTCCAACACAATATTAACATATAATAACTGAATGTTTTACTACTTTACGCCTGCATTGTTTAAATGTCAGAGATGTTTACGTGAATATATATGAATAGTTAGTAATTTAACTGATACAATCGCTAGGACTTAGTCTTTAACACTAGATAATATAATATTTCCTCAATTTAGAAATACGCATATTATTAATGTATGGCTTAATGAGTATAGCTGTTATTAAAAAACAAATAATGACATATGGTAATATGGTTTTTGTATGAGGTATAGATATTATAGAGGATACAGATGGAAGGGGAGGACAATGTAGTAGTCCGCTATCGGACCAACCCAATTTTGGGGAAAGGATGGGTGGGATAAGAGAAAATCTGGCTTACATGCCATCGAACCAAAACACATGATAAGATATTTGGCGGTTCGTCTTTGACATGATAGTGGTCGCGAGCCAGACGGAGGACGTACTTCCTACCATCAAACTACTGGATACTCGCCTCTTACGGGACGTTACCCAGTGGCGGAGGGGACTTGTATTCTAACCCCGTCCCCTCACAGGGGAGAATTCATAACTACTACTTATTTGACTTTGACTGTGACTTTGACTTTACTAGTATTTAAAGTGACACTGTCTTCCACTGAGCATCGATGGCCTCACAATATATTAATAATTTAGCACGTTTTTCTAAAATAATATTAAGTATTATAATCATGTAATGTAAGTATGATCATGTTTCCCAATTTCGAGCTCAGCTTAATTGGCTCCCTATCCGTTTTCGCCGTGATATGCATATCCTTTCTTTCCTGTTTAAGATTCTCAACTACCAAAATTTCCCTTCCTATCTCCGTTCCCGTTTTAGCATTCTTCCAACCGCATCACGCTCAAGGAGGTCTGGTGTAGTGCCAATGCTTGAGGTTCCAAAGAGCAACACAAAATTCCTTTTAAAGTCCTATACTGTACATGCTGCGTCCCTTTGGAACAAACTTCCCAAACCTATCCAACAAATCCCATCAATTACATCCTTCAAGTCCTCATTGAAAAATGAAAATGAAAAATATATGTATGGTTTTATTATATAGTTATATTTATTATAAGGTTATATTATATATGTTTTGAAATTGATATGTATGTATATATGTATATATTTATTTGTTTGTATATATTTTATTTTATTTTTATTTTATTTTTTTTTATTTTATATTTACTTTTTAGATTAGATGTTTATCTTAATTGTTTATTGTACGGACTGTCATCCCGTTATATATATTTTTTTTCTTTCATCCCTATCTACCGGTTGGCTGGAAGATATCACTTATAGAGATAAGTCCACCGTTGCTAATTACTACTCTGTACTATTAACGTGTTTCTAGTTTTTTTAAAGTGCAATAAAGAATATTATTATGAATAAAAAAATAATAATTTTAAAATTATCTACGATGCCGTATTTTAAATGTTATTTAAAACAGTAAGTATATAATATAATGTCACACATTGATGAATCAGACAGGATAATAGAATTTTAAATAAAATATCCTCCTGAGTAATAATTCAACCCGTAATAAATGTTGGTACAGTCATTTGATTTTACTAGCCTGTTCGGCGACCGCAAAACGAGGTTCGAGTCTCACAGAACATGCTTTTACTGACTTTTTATGAGCACTGAATTCTGACCTCCCTAGTTGTTGATGTTAAACAATAGCTTTAATCTCATTATTAAAAAAGAAATATCTCAGGGGCCAATTGTGGCGAGGAGGTACAAGCGAGCGACTGTACGCGAAAGGTTATGGGTTCGATTCCCACTCCAGGAAATAAAAATATTACATAATGTTTAGTATTTATTTTTTTTATTTCCTTGCTCTGGTAACAAGGTACAAAAGTGGTGTTCAGTTCCACCACTCAGCACGCAATGACTTGATTCAGTGGAAAATGGGGAACAGGAGTGTTAAGAGAACGGAGTGTCTTAACACTAGGTTATCAGATTTCCTCTGTTTACACTATGTGTGGGATACAGCGTAAAGTTAAAAAAAATATGACATTAGATATTAAGTTTACTTTATTATTCTTTGTCCTCATGTTTATATTGGGAAATATTAATTATATATTTTACATACAAAATACGATTATTTGTAAACTTTTACCTGCTTGGAATAACAAAGTGGCGCAAATATATCACTAAAGTGAATTTATTTCGCAGAAACAAAAACACCGTCGCCACTCCGTCTCACGAACGAGGCTAATGAATTTATTAATCAATTCTGTTAAAAATTACTGGAGATGTATGCTATTTTATTAAAATTAGATACTAATAATTAAGTGTGTTTAGAAAACTGGCAGCTCACTAGAATTCTGCTTGAAGACAAATTGTTGGCTATTACAGAAGTCATATAAGAAGATAATATGTTAAATAATATATATTAATTTGTTCATGTGAAATTCATATTTATCACAATATTATAGCAAGATTTGTATTTATATATTTTTTACCAGCTTCACGCTGTATCCCGCAGGGTAGGCAGAGGGAACTTGAGAACCTAGTGTTAAAACACTCCGTTCTCTTAAAATTTCCGTTCTCCACTTTTCACCAAATTGAGGCATTGCGTGCTGAGTGGCGGAACTTAACGCCGCGCTTTGCCTTGTTAGAGCGATTATATTAATAATAGCGGATATTTAAAATGGTAATCTTTAGACAATTATTATGGTCTGACCTCAAAGTAAACAATGCCCATACTGTGTTCATATAGTAATCTATGCGTAAGTATGTGTAAATACATTAATGAATGATATATTATGGAAGTTACAAAGCCCAAGTAATGATCTCCATGTATTTAAATTATGTCTTAAAATCGAATTCATTACCTATGACTTACTTTGAAAGACTAGCTTTTACTGAATATAAAACGAATAGGCCAAATGGGTAATGAGTTAACGCAAAAAATACAAACATATTTTATGGAAATATATTTAATATATATATTTTTATTTTTTTAGCTTCACGCTGTATCCCGTATATAGCAGGATAAGCAGAAGGGACTTGAGAACCTAGTGTTAAGACACTCCGTTCCGCACTTTCCGTCGAATGGAGGCATTTCGTGCTAAGTGGCGGTTTTTTTTTTTTTTTTTGAATGGATACACATGTTGTTGACCCTAGCGGTCTTTACAGCGACACCGGGGGGGTGAGGGAAGAGGGTGCTCAGTCCCTGCGAAATGCAAGCACTAACTGGCTGCTTGAGAGGATGCCGACAGGCTCAAGGGCGCCCCCTGCGGGACTAGGACCTCGGCTTGCGCGAGCCGTGCGGGCGGGGAAAGTGGCGGAACTCAAAGTCACTCTTTGCCTTAGCACCAGACCCAGGAAATGGAAATACTAAACTTTTACATTTCATAGAATGGAAATCGAACCCACAACCTATCGCGTTTACAGTCACACGCTTGTGCCCAATAAATACTATTATTTAGCAAATACATATATTAAAAAGCGAGGTTATTTACCCTATCAAACAAAGCTCTTTCACCAAAAGAAAGATTTATACTAACGCTTTCTGCAAGCTTTAAGTTACATTTCGAGGAACGACCATGTTATTTGTAAATGATACGTGCCCTAATAAAATAATATTGCGGTATTGTAATTTGATATGAAATAATATTTATTGTCTCATTATAAAAATGCAGATTAATTTAAATATTTTCTCATTCATTTTTGTGTCCATGTTTCACTAATATATTATTCTTATTGATATATATTGCTAATACGAGCCTGTTTAATACATGTGACCTATCGGAGTATTAATAAAATCAATTTCATTTTTTTCTTCTTTCCTGTTATTTATTGATTATACTTTTTTT
>JAKGSA010001030.1:61223-72668 GCA_033558755.1 Philaethria dido | reverse complement strand
GACATGATAGTGGTCGCGAGCCAGTCGGAGGACGAACCTCCTATTTTTTTATTAATTTAAAACTTTACTAACAACAAATTTAAATGTACAAATATACATAAATAGACATAATAAACCTTAAACGAATGAAAATAGCCGAGGACGTTTATGTAATTACCAACGAGAATAGTTATTTTTGAAACGGAAATTTTTAATTTATTCTAAACGTGACCTTTTTGTGCGTGATGTTTTTTTCAGTACTTATATTATGAAAAAAAAATACTCACGAACTTTAAAATAGAAACGTAAGTGATTGATGTGCTACTATTGTTATGTTAAAGTTTAAAAAGCTAACATTTTTTGCCTGTGAGGGGACGGGGTTCGAATATAATTCCCCTCCGCCGTTGGGTAGCGTCCCGTAAGAGGCGGGTATCCCAGTGTTTGGTGGTAGGAGGTTCGTCCTCCGTTTGGCTCGCGACCACTATCATGTCAAAGACGAATCGCCAAATATCTTATGATGTGTTCCGGTTCGATGGCATGTAAGCCAGGTTTTCTCCTTTCCCACCTATCCGGATAGGTTTCCCAAAATGTAGTGTTTCCGATAGCGGACCACTACATTGTCCTTCCCTACCATCTGTATCCTCTGGGTTGGCAACGTATCTACAACATTTGTGGTGTTTTAGATGTTCATGGGCGAAAGTAACCAACCAAACCAAAAAAAAATTGCAAACCAAAAAATAGTATAAACAATAATATAAACAAAATAGATATAAACAATTTTTAAGCATTTTAAGTAACATATACATAAAATAGCTTGTTTTCTCAAACAGACCTCCAACAAATTATAACATTATCTTTTGGCTTTAATCGTCCATAGCCAATAACATAATTGGTGCGTTAAGCTTTCAATGTGCGAAGATTATGGCAGCGTATTATTTTTATTACCTCGTTTTCAATTATTTAATTCCTTTCTATTATATTCTAATAGGTAACATTTATATTGAATTTAAAGATTTTAATTGTTTTCATAATTGATACAAATATTTACGTAAATAATTTTTAGTTCTCGGTCAAATCAGAAGCTTTTACAAATGGCATTTCAAAGATTTTATTGATTAAAGTTGTTTTTAGTAATCGCGGCGTTGTGTTCCGCCAATTGACACGCAATATTTCAATTTAAGTGGAAAATCTGGAACGGGGTGTCTTACCATTGAGTGACTGTGGTAGGCGATAAAAAAGCATGAAACTTTTAATGACTAGTTTATTTACATTTTTTATGGCAACAAGAGGAGCAGTCCCTATTATCTTCAGAGTGTTTTTTACTTTAATTTTAGGCATATCTCTACTTTTTAGGGTATACAAGACGGAGAGAAAATATAATAAGTCACTCAGTTGTCCATTTATTAATAATAATAAATGTAATAATTATTACCAAGTATTATTACCACCTGTCCAGGAAATGTTAGTATTTTCATTTCCTGGGTTTGATAACAAGGCAAAGCGGGGCGTTGAGTTCAGCCACTCAACCCGCAATGCCTCAATTTGGCGGAAAATGGGGAACGAAACTGTTGTAAGAGAACGGAGTGTCTTAACACTAGGTTCTCAGGTTCCCTCTGCCTACCCTGCTATTTGGGATACAGCGTGAAGTTAAAAAAAAAGGAAAAAGAAAATAATTTCTATTAATTTAAGGTATAATTTTAGTACAGCGGAACGGGGTTTTTCCATATAGATGAATGTTCGTGGGTTCGATTCCCATTCGGAGACATATATAAATTAAATTTTATTAATTTTATTAAAAAAAACAAAAAAAAAATATTATCACCAATTATTATCGACTTCACTGTTCATCCCTAACATAAAAAAAAGAAACTCCACCTACCTTCGCTTATATAAGTTTAAAACACAACACAAAATCAAAAACTAATACAAGAAAATAATTAAATCATTCAATATAAACAAGTAAAGGGCACATTTGAACACGATATAGAGATAAAACAATTTTCCCTATAGGCTTCCACGCACCTCTGTATATAAGCCCGATGTGGCTGTATTGTCGGTCAATAAAAATGGTAATGCGTGATGTAATCAGGACTGATATTAAGGTTTACAGTGGCATTTTTATGATATGCTATGTGAATATCGGTCCCAGTGTCAAAGAGTTAAAGCTATAGTACGCCCCGTTCGTACCATTTGTGGAATGAATGATCATCACAGAAGATCACGAATTGATAGTATAGAAATTGCCTTTTTTTATATATTTTTATATTATCAATGAGTGGTAATTATTATCCTTCTAAGGATACTGTTTATAGGTAGTTAAAATTTAATTATTAATTTAAATTTATGTACTACTATTATTATAAAATAGATAGTTTATAAGGACGAATCAGATCTGGACATGTGCAAATGACCAAGCTAGTTTTTTCACAGGTTTCAGGTTTTTTCCCCTTTCCTACCTATACTTTCCCCAAAATGTGATGGTTCCGATAGCGGACTCCTCCCCTTCCATCTGTATCCTCTAGGTTGGCAACGCATCTACAACATTTCTGGTGTTGTAGATGTTCATGGGGAAGGTAATACCATCAGGTGGTACTTCTGTTCGTTTGCCATCCGTTATCCATAAAAAAAAAGTAAAAAAAACAGGAAAAACTGGGTCAAAATGGCGTTGCATCATTTTATAGATTTATAGAAAGATAGACGTAGGTCAAGTTAATTAAAGTAAGTTAAAAACTTTAGAGCTAATTCTATGACTTAAAACATAATGTTGGGATATTGGCGCAATAATTTGTATTTTCTTGTAAATTATCAATCCCCACTTTCCGCCAGATTGAGGCGTTGCGTGCTGAGTGGCGGAGCTCAACGCCGCGCTTTGCTTTGTTACCAAACCCAGAAAATGAAAATACTTCATTACCTGGAGTGGGAATCGAAGCCACAACCAGTCGCGTTTATAGTTTTAAATTTTAAGTAAAATATACTAAATGATTCATATTTTTAAGGTATTTATTGTATGTGAGTATTGTTACAACATAAATACTAACGGTAAGATTACGAATGAGTATTATTGCTATATTAATTACAAACAATTAGAAATGATTGAGGACTTCATTTATTATCGTACATGTATCGGGTATCGTTTTCAATTTGTAAAGATAATTTTACATACAAAGCTGTGTACTATATATGTATTTTTTATTTTTTTTTTTATAAAGGATGTCCCAAAATTAACGCAAGATTTGACTTTGCCGCCATTTGCTATTATATTCATTATTCATTCGCTATTAAATGACTAAAATGGCATTTTCTATTTATTTCAAATCTTGCGTTAATTTTGGGACACCCTATATTTACAAGCATAATTTTTAGCAGGCTTTAAGAATGAAATGAATCTTTTAAGTACCTTACTATAACTATTATAAACCAATAAAACCCTTTAAATTTACTTAAAATTGCTACAAGAATGGAAGGAAAATTTGTATTGAACTATAAGGAAATTAGTGTCATAAAGTCCGCGCAAACAAATTTTGCGGGCTATTAAAGCTAGCTGTAAATATATCTAGGATACGTTCCTAGATTTAACTACAGTAACTAGAATAAAGATTTAATAAAAAGAAAACTGATTTGAAATAAAATGCACAAAAAGGAAAATCATTACGAATAAGTCAAAAACACCAGAAGTAGTTTCTATTATATAGAAATAAAGAATTATTAAAATTGGGTCACCCAGTTAGTGACATTCATTAACAAGTTATGCAGTAACACGCATAAAAAAATCAGTCCAATTGAGACCTCCTACTTCTTTGGCCACTAAAACTATAAATATATAAGTATCCTAGATTTAGTAACAATAACAAATAATATATACATACATACATAGGTTCACGCTGTATCCCGCATATAGCAGGGTAGGCAGAGGGAAATTAGTGTTAAGACACTCCGTTTCCCACTTTCCGCCGAATTGAGGCATTGCGTGCTTAGCTCGCAGCTCAGCCTCAATTCGGCGCGGCATTCGGTATGGTAGAACTCAACGCCGCGATTTACCCTGTTACCAAACCCAGGAAATGAAGAATTCCATTTCCTAGAGTGGGAATCGAACCCACAACCTGTCACGTTTGCAGTCGCACTTGTGCCTCTGCGCCACGACAGGCGTTAATAGATAACAATAACAAATATAATATAGCAAGATAAAAACAAATGATAAAATACATACATATGATCGTGAGTCTAATCTTCGTAAAAGAAGTTCAGGGTTACCTGTAATAACCTTAGTGTAATAAAATTTCATAGTATGTGGGCAGGCCGTGACACATCTTAGGGTTTGATTTTCCTTATTTATTATTAACAACCTTCGATATCGCCTAAGTTATTATGTGTTTCCGGATACAGTTAAGTTCACAATAGAATTGTGCATAAGCTATCATTAGCTAATCTTAATTATAATAATTTATATTGTATTAATATTAGAAATATAATGATTAAAGTTTATTCCTGGAGTGGGTTCGATTCCCACTCCAGGAAATGTAAAATTTAGTATTTTCATTTCTTGGGTTTGGTAACAAGGCAAAGCGTGACGTTGAGTTCCGCCACTCAAAACGCAATGCCTCAATTCGGCGGAAAGTGGGGAACGGAATTGTTGAAAGAGAATGGAGTGTCTTATCACTAGGTTATCTGGTTCCCTCTGCCTACCCCGCTATATGCGGGTTACAGCGTGAAGTTAAAAAAAAAAAAAAAATTTAAAGTGTATCATTTGCTTGAGATTGTTTTAGGATTTGCTGAGGTTCTTGATTATGGGTTGAATTCTTAGAACGAAAAGCGTTAACAACTTACTGATGTTATTAATAAAAGCTTATAAAGATGAATGAATACATACTTCTTACTGTTTTACGTAAAAGCTTTTCAATAGTTCTAGATGAAATTTTACAATAATATATATAATAGCTTATTCACCAGAATAACATAGGCTACAATTTGTAAAAGGTGGGCGTAATTTCCTAGAAGTATATTGTAAGCTGCATGTGTCTAACTAAAATATCATAATTAGGTATTACCAATAATTATTGTCTAATATTATAGTATAGAAGATAAAATGTAGCGTTAAGTTTCGCCACGTAACATATAATGTTCCGTGTTCGGACAAAAAGCGGAAGAACGAAGTGTATCTGTAGAGTAACGTCTCTGCTTATTCTGGTTATTGGAAAAAAGTAAAGCTACTTTTTTTTGTAAAAATAATCTTCAACAGCATTATATTTTATTATCTATATATATATATATATATATATAGGCAAGAATTAGGGGCTTTCCTAAGAATAATAATGTTTCCAATATAAAGGTTTTTTTTTTAAATATACTTTACAATTAAGTAATATTTAATTCTTTATAAAACAGGTCTTATATAATAGTCATAAAAGAAAAAATATTAGATCTACTTCGGCCGTGATTTCTTATAATTTTTATTTTTAAAAGTCGCCTTTTCAAAATAAAAACTAAGAAATCACGCCTAACGCCTGTCGTGGCGCAGAGGCACAAGCGTGCGACTGTAAACGCGACAGGTAGTGGGTTCGATTCCCACTCTAGGAAATGGATTTCTTAATTTCCTAGGTTTGGTAACAAGGCAAAGACCGGCGTTGAGTTCCGCCATTCAGCACGCAATGCCTCAAATCAGTGGAAAGTGGGGAATGGAATTGTTGTAAGAGAACAGTGTCTTAGCACTAGGTGCTCTGGTTCCGTCTGCCTACCCTGCTATATAGTCGCCTTTTATATGTGCCAGACTTTATAAAAAACGTCCCCAGTTGGAAGCCATCCTTACATTTTATTAATGTGCTGTAATGGAGTTACAAATTTAAAAAAAATGTCATTATATATCCTCATTTGATTTTTTGATACAAAGATAACGGGTCTGCAGGCAGAAATTGATCGTAAAATAATTTCAAACTTCCGCAGAAAGAAGGTCAAAGTACTGAAGTCGTGCCTCTTTTGTAATATGTTCGTATAATTCACGTATGTGACCTGAATTTGTAAACCAAACTGCATGTCGTATGTTTTTCTTGATATTTAACAATCGATAATCGGGTTTTTATATTTAATTTTGTTAAAAAAGTAAGAAATTTTTTGAAATAATTGTTTTAGAATGGTTGTTATTTGAAATTTAATGTAACGAAAATGCGTCACGGTTAGGAAACGAACATAAATATGTATATTAAATCAGCTAGAGAATGAGAGCGCATTTTGTGGACCACACACATTTTTTTTGTTAGTTTGGTGTCTTTTTTATTACATTTACACTATATTTTTAAGAAACTTCAAAAATGGAGGGGGGCTCTTATTTTCGCTTTTATTTTTTCTATTCGAACCATTTTTGATGACTCCTTTTTTATAAGATAGCTAGTGTTTCTAAGGTGGTCCCAAATTTTATTAAGATCTGACAAGTACTTTTTGAGATAGATACATAAATACATAGTTCATAATCTACTGTTAAGACACTCCGTTTCCCGCTTTCCGCCGAATTGAGGTATTGCGTGCTGAGTGGCGGAACTCAACGCCGCGCTTTGCCTTGTCACCAAACCCAGGAAATGAAAAATTCCATTTACTGGAGTGGGAATCGAACCCACAACCTGTCGCGCTTGTGCCTCTGCGCTACGATAGGCGTTTTTACTTTTTGAGATATTCGTAATAATTGTACTTCTTAGTACATTTTATTGAAAGACAATTTTCTTTTTTAAAATATTAATTATTGTAGAAACCTTATCCCAATTTGATTTGAACCTGCAATTATCATGCACTTTGCCGTCCGATTCATACATGCATTATAATAAAAGTAAAACAAATATAGTTTATCAGCAAATACCACTTTGTGTCTACAAATATTTGAGGAGACGAGACGCTCTCATATTACCGTTTGGAATATTTCATGATTAAATATGAAAAGCATAATTCTCTTATATTGAATTTTAAAGTAAAACTAATAGAACTAAACTGAACTAGTTGCCATGTTGCATCATCTTTCTTTAAGCAGCTTTTAATATAGAGACTTAAAATTTACGAATTAACGCTTGTCGTGGCGCAGAGGCACAAGCGTGCGACTGCAAACGCGACAGGTTGTGGGTTCGATTCCCACATCAGGAAATATTAGTATTCTCATTTCCTGGGTTTGGTAATAAGGCAAAGCGCGGCGTTGAGTTCCGCCACTCAGCACGCAATGCCTCAATTCCGTGGAAAGTTGGGAACGGAATTGTTGTAAGAGAACGGAGTGTCTTATCACTAGGTTCTCAGGTTCCCCCTGCCTACCCTGCTATATGCGGGATACAGCGTGAAGTTAAAAAAAAAGTTATGAATACGAATAATATGTACCATTTTATAAATACATATATGTATTAGTACATCAGGCTTATGTTGGCATAAAGTGCTAGGCAGAGAGTCCATTGTATCCAGACACTCCGTTTTCCGCTTTTTTCACCAATTTGAGACTTTCCTTAAGTGGTAGACCTCAATGTTACTCTCAATCATAATCTCAATGTTACTAGAGCGGAGAAATGAAACAATTAAAATATAACTATTTCCCTGAATAGGAATCAAACTCACAACCAAGGTGTTTACAGTCACACAATGTACCAATGCGTTATAATGGTCTCAATATTTATATACAATTGCTTTAAAAGTGTTTCTACTTGCAATGTACAAAGCGCAAGTAAGATCGTGTATGGAATACTGCTTTCACTTATGGGACGGTTCTGCCAAGTACCAATTATAAGCAATGGAGTCGATTGAGAGATGTGCTAGGAAGTTAATTGCTGGCGAAACCCTCGTTGATACTCAGCTGCAAAGCCTTAGTCATCGGCGTAGGGTTGCCTCATTCTCAGTTTTTTACCGCATACATTTTGGGGAACGTGTCTCGGAATTGGATAACATTCCCCCTGCCCCATTTCACTACCGGACTTCAAGGAAAACAGCTTCACGCCATCCGTACGTGGTGGATATTCCTTATGTACGGACTTTTGTACTGTTTTTCCTAAGTCTTACAATTTGGAGGACTTCAAATCAAGAGTCAATAGGTTCTTTCTAGGCAAACGTGTATCATCGTAGACCGCATTAATGCTTACCATCAGGCTTTGATGCGGTGAAACGTTAGCCTATCAATCATAAAAAAAATAAAGGAATATATATAATTTTCAATTCTCATTCCTCAGTATATAAATTCTATATAAAATATATACAAAACTGACTAACTGACACAAGCGATATCGGCGAGTATTATTAGCTTCTCCTTGCCTAACCTGTAAAATACATAATTTTACGCGTAAAAAATATAAACAAACGACTATGATGATTCGCTAACATAAAAACAGTCTAATGTTTTACGGAACTATAATAAAAAATCCTACATACATGGTTCCTTTTAGATTATTTGACGACGTATTTGCCTTTTACCATATAGCACTCCTATGTGAAGTTAAACAATCTGCGTTTATGTACTCAGCGATGTTTACTTAGCTTCAAAGTAAGAGTTACTGTTTGCGAAAACAAAATATGGGCCAGCTTTTGCGTCAAAACATAGAAAAATTAACATATTTTTTGTGTTGTTAGTTATTTTAAAAATATATTGCTAGAATTAAGACGTGCCATTGACGTCTTTTAAATGTATCTTCAATAATATTTGCGTGTTTAATTAAAACTGACTTAGAATTATTAGAGTATTTGAAGTAAGTTGGTATATTTGTTTTTTTTTTTAACTTCACGCTGTATCCCGCATATAGCAGGGTAGGCAGAGGGAACCTGAGAATCTAGTGTTAAGACACTCCACTCTCTTTCAACAATTACGTTCCCCACTTTCCACCGAATTGAGGCATTGCGCGTTGAGTGGCAGAACTCAACGCCGCGCTTTGCCTTGTTACCAAACCCAAGAAATGAAAATACTGAATTTTACATTTCCTGGAGTGGGGATCGAACCCACAACCTGTCCCATTTACAGTCGCACGCTTGTGCTTCTGCGCCACGACAGGTGTTATATTTAGGCAAGTATATTTGTTAAAAACCGACTTTTAAATAAGGAGGTTCTCAATTCGACTGTATTTTTCTTGTGTATGTTATCCCGTATCTTTTTACTTAAATAGGTTCACTATTTTTATGATTTTAATTTTTGAAAGCTAGTGCTTCTGATATTGTCCAATTTATTTTTTTTTACTTATTCGTAATAGTATTACTTTTAAGGGAATTTTACATGAAGTCAGTTATCTTTCTTGTTTAAATCTAACTAGCGCGCCTCAAGGTCTTTTCTTCCACATACATGTAAATTATCGAATGATCTTTCTTGTGAGGTTTTTCCTAAGTGATACGATTTGGGGTCCTTCACGCGTCCAGTATACAGATACCTACACCAATTTACTATTCTTCTTGTATTTGTTCTATAACAAATCTATATGTCCAAGGACGGAGGTAACTACTTACCTTCAGCTGGTCCTTCTGCTTGTTTGCCATATTCTAACAGTAAAAGACAATAAATGACAATGCTAGTTTTTAACCGCGTACATTTCGAAGAGTGCACTTGGGGATTGCATAATCTAATTCTTCCTGCTCATTTCACTATCGGACCTCTACTAAAAACCGCTTCACGCCATCCATACATATCAAATTCATAGTGTAAGAACAAAGTGCTTTGAATCCATGTTCTTTATTCTAACAGCGAGACGACATAACTCGTTACCCCCATCTGTATTTCCTAAGTCGTATAATTTAGGAGTTTACAAAACAAGAGTTACCGGTTATATTCTAGACAAGTGTGTGTCATCGTAGACCGCATCAACGCTTATCATTAGGCTTGATGTGGTCAAACGTAAGCCTATCATTCATAAAAAAATGATAGGACGGAATATATTTGAATGAGGCCTGTCATAGCGCAAAGGCATAAGCGTGCGATTATAAACGCGATAGGTTGTAGGTTCGATTCTAGGTTCCACTCCAGGAAATAGTAATTAGAAATAATCTTTATTATTTTCATTTCTTCGCTCTAGTAACAAGGCAAAACGCGTCGCTAAGTTTCGCACACAATGCCTTAATACGGCGGAAAATGGGGAACGGTAATGGTAAAACAAAACGGAGTGTACACTAGATTCTCTGGTTCCCTCTGCCTACTTTGCTATCTGCGGGATACAGCGTGAAGTTAAAAAAATACATAACTTTACAGAACGAATACAAACAATACGCACTTTGCTTATTTTTTCACGTTTATCCTTAAAGTACATCATTAATAATACAGTTTTAAATTTATTTAGACAATCCAATCACACTTACTTTCCGGTTAATATCCATAAGATCAGTTCTGGTTGATTATTTTGCCATTTAATATGACTCTTGTATACGGCTTTAATGAAGCTCGCTGTTTCATGCAATTATATAAATATATTTACAATGTGTACTTAACGTTTTTAAAGTAAGTTATAATAATGAAAGTTCATATTGTAATATTCATAAAATATTTTTATATGAATTTATATTTATTTGGTATCGACGCCTTTAAGCAAACTGTCAGCCTTGTGATAATGTCTGGGCAAATATATGTAATAGATCTCTTATAGGTTTAAGTTGTTTGGAAGTGGCGTGATCGATGCGTAAATACTGAAAAATAAATATATTTTCCATTTGGCGGGAAATTGGATCGGATCATAAGAGAACGGAGTGTCTTAACACTAGGTTCTCAGGTTCCCTCTGCCTGCCCTGCTATATGTGGGATACAGCGTGAAGTTAAAAAAAAAAATTTTTAGAAGAAACTCCTTAGCATTCAATGGTTACACTATGCTACACTTTTTTTTTGGGCTAACGACTTGGTCAAAATTTGGGGACCGCGATACAGGAGGCCATTAAAGTCAAAGTCAAATAATTTTATTCAAAATAAGAAGTTACATGCTTCATTTTTTGAACGTCAAATAATTTACCACCAGTTCACTTAATTTGATGCCTCAGACCTGAAAAGAACCGGCGCAAGAAACTCAGCGTGACTTTCTTTTTTAAATTTTTATTCGCAAGTCCCAGACTTAAGGGGCCCCTTTTTAAAGCACTAAAATGATGTGTTTAGAGAGTCACTGGGTATATTTTCTATTTAAAATGTTATTCTGACTGTTGGTCTGTTATTGTTTATTTTTTTTTATTTTCCAGTTAATAATCAATATTGTCGTAGTATAGTTGAAGCGTGATTTTATAACTGCACCATATGTTTGCGGGTTAAAAAAATATTTTCGCATCGTACCTAAAATAAAAATTTTAGCTTTTGAAATTACAAATGCTAACAATACTGGATAAATAATTGAAGTTTCTAATTTTATGCATAGAAACATACCATTTCTAATACTTCTTTACTCTTAGTACGTTATATAAACATATTAAAGTAGAAGTTTACTGAAAGTATATAGACATATTATGGAATATTACATAACTTATAAGTTGAAGCACTTCTTCACTTAACATATATATCTACAATGA
>JAKGSA010001030.1:27385-61122 GCA_033558755.1 Philaethria dido | reverse complement strand
AACGCGGCGTTGAGTACCAGTAAACAGTTGAGTTTTAGGGTCGGCAACGCGTAAGTGATGCCCCTGGTGTTGCAAGCGTCCATAGGCCACGGTAACCACTTACCATCAGGTGGGCCGTGTGCCTTGTTGCCACCGTCGTGGTATAAAAAAAAAAAAAAACCACCACCTATTTTAATTTCTTCTCCATATAAACTTTAACTGTGCCAAATTTCATACTGCTCCGTCCACACAATTATCGCTAAAGTAAATCTAAAGTTTTTCTTCACACACTTAATGTAATGATATATCACTGTTCAAGTAAACCACATTTTTTGTTGAGTAACGAACCAATTAGATCTTACATACTATATACTAAACCAATATGAAAAATTGCACGTGTTCAGTCACGTTTTGTTATATTCACCTTACCTGTACTTAATATTTACTATTCAAAATTTGCCCAAAGTCTTTTTTTTATTAATAAAGGATGGCAAACGAGCGGAAGGACCACCTGATGGTTAATGGACCTTCGCCCATGGACATCTACAACACCAGAGGTGTCGTAGATATGTTGCCGTCCTAGTGTTGATGGGAGCGGAAGGAGATAATGTAGTGGCCACAGCAGTACGCCATTACAACCACCACATTTTGGGGAAAGGGTGGGTGAGAATAGCAAGAACCTAGCTTACATGTCATCGAACCGGAACACATCATTAGATATTTGGCGGTTCGTCTTTGACATGATAGTGATCGCAAGCCAGACGGAGGACGATTCTCCTACCACCTAACAAAATTCAATAACAATAACAACAATTTCAATATTCTCTTTATTTTTTTTCGCTTAATAGAGTTGACAGAGTAGCGGAACTCAACGCCGTACTTTGCCAGAGTATGGAAATTAATGTAATTTAAATGTTTTTAAAATATTTAAATGATTCCTTGAATGGGAATGGAGTCCCCCAGCAATCGCGATTACAGTCATACATTCATTGTCCCTATACGCATCTATGTTAGGATTTTTAATTTGTTTATTACGCATTTATTTCACAATTTTTTTTCCCTATAAAATATTTTTTTTATTTTAAACTCTCAAGAGAACTCTGCCTATACTGCTTTGTGAGGAATACTACGTGAAGCTAAAAAAATAGTAAACAAACGTGAACATTTCATAACATTATTTAATTCTTTTATTTACTCTTTATTTAATTGTAAACAAGTGTATTAAATATTGATATAAATTCAATAATTTTTTTTTTTTTTTTTTTTTGAAAACGGTTGGAAAAAAAGAAAGAAGGACCGCCTGATGGTAAGTGGTTACCTTCGCCCATGAACATCTACAACACAAGAGATGTACTAGATGCGTTGCCAACCTAGAGGATACAGATGGAAAGGGAGGATAATGTAGTAGTCCGCTATCGGAACCACCACATTTTGGGGAAAGGATGGGTGGGAAAGGGGAAAACCTGGCTTACATGCCATCGAACCGGAACACATTATAAGATATTTGGCGGTTCGTCTTTGACATGATAGTGGTCGCGAGCCAGACGGAGGACGAACCTCCTACCACCAAACAAACAAAAAATTGAATAGCAAAATATAGCTAAAACAAAAACATATAAAAAACTATATATAGGCTAAAAGAAATAACATAATAAGTGTTATTTGAAATCGCTAAATGTTTCAAATGACGCAATAAGAAAGAAAATATTTTGCAAAGATATGCGTCAAACAAAAACATTGTCAAGTTAGACTAGAACGCTAATATTTTTAATTCAATTATTATAATTCCTTTGTGACGCATAGAAGTGCTATTGTCGTAAATCAAAATTTGTGTCGTCATTGGCGCCTCAAGCGAGTTGCTATTATATATAAATAACAGCTTAAAAATGGCAAAAATAACGTGGTAATGTAAAAAATTGTACTAAAAAGTACAAATACAAAATATTTTATTAGCGCGGGGGTGTATGAGCAGAGGGACGCTAAAAACCTAGTGTTGAGACACTCCGTTTTCACTTTCCGTGAAAACAAAAGCGTGCTTTCTAGTTTTTTTTAACTATATTTTATTTCTTATTTTTATTTAATTTATATATTTTTTTTATGGATAGCGGATGGCAAACGAGCAGAAGGACCACCTGATGGTAAGTAATTACCTTCGCCACTTCTTCACTTCTTCGCCTTAATGGGGGTCTGCTATCGGAACCACCAGATTTTGGGGAAAGGATGAAGTGGGAAAGGGGAAAACCTGGCTTACATGCCATCGAACCGGAACACATCATAAGATATTTGGCGGTTCGTCTTTGACATGATAGTGGTCGCGAGCCAGTAGGAGGAACCTCCTACCACCTAATTTACTGGGATACCCGCCTCTTACGGGACGCTACCCAGCGGCGGAGGGGAATTGTATTCTAACCCCGTCCCCTCACAGGGAAGTTAATTTATATAGTTTTAGTTTAGATTTTTTGTAAAAACTTGTTTCTTAGTCCATTTAAAATTATTGCATTGTCATCGGTCTTTGAGAGTTCCCATTGACGCGTTAACAACGCGTTGTCTGGAGCAATGCATGTGTCATTTTATATAAAAATGGATTTCAAACCATGTTAGTGCGTCCAACATTTATTTTATTAATTTAATATACTTTTTATGCATAATTTTAAAAAAGTATTAGCATTCTGCACTCCTTCTCTGTGTAAGTTATAAGTGTGCCAAATTTGATGCTTCTCCGTCCACATAATTTTCGTAAAAAGGGGTACAAAGTTTTTATTTCACGTATTTGTATATAGACTATTTTTATTTTCTTGCACTGGTCAAAAACATGATAAACTTGATACTGAAACAAAATTGAACCTAGACTTTTACAGACGAATTCTAACGTATTAATAATTCTCTTACCTAATTGAATCGGTGAGTGCAGAAACAACGTAAGTCCGGATTTTCAAATTTTGCAAGAGGGAGAATAACAACACGCATCTTGCATTTCTAAGCTAGTTCAAATCGATTATGATTTTGCACGCAATGCCTCATTTCGGCGGAAAGTGGGGAACGGAGTGTCTTAACACTAGGTCTTCAGGTTCCCTCTGCCTACCCTGCTATATGCGGGATACAGCATGAAGCTGTATCCCGCATATAGCAGGCGTGTATGTATGTAAAATAAATAATTGTAATGAGTTTCGTTTTGCTTAAGATTATTTTGCAACATTTTTTTGAAAAAAAAAAATTAACTCTTCACTTTTTCCATACAGCTTAGACATAGATAATTTAGTGTCAAGACACTCCGTTTTCTAATTTTCACCTGAAATCGAATTTTTTTGTGTTCAGTAGAAAAACTCAACGCCATAATGTAACATAATACAATTTTAGCCGAAAGAAATAAAAATAAAAATCTTATATTTAAGAAACATACTATAGCTTTCGCTACTGTGTACTACCCACATTCACTTTAAATTAGATAAATTAAATTAACAAAAAGTAAGAAATAATTTCAATTTTTACGCTATTTCCAGAAAAATACATAATAAAAAAAATTTATAAAGCTACCGCAGCGCCGTGTGACAGCGTCCGGCTGTAAACGCCAATGGTTATGTGTTCGATTCCTACTCGGGGGTATGATTATAAATATATAAATTGTTTATATTTATCCCCTCTGGTAAAACAAAACGTTGAGTTCCGCCACTTAACAAGTAATGGCTCCAATTCGGGTAGAAAGTTGCGAATGGAGTGTCTTGACAATAGGTTCACTTTTACTACCCTGCCACGCGGAAAAAATCTGCAGGAAAAAAAATAACAGTAATCTTAAGAGAACGGAGTGTCTTAACATTAGGTTCTCAGGTTCACTCTGCCTAACCTGCTATGTGCGGGATACAGCGTGAAGCTAAAAAAAACATTTCTTTACATACAAGGCCAAGTAAAGCTATATGCGCATCTATAGAGGTGGATCATATGCATTAACATCAGGATGGATAACCGACATACTGAACTTTTGACCAGTGACCTTAGCATTTCGGTCCACTGTCACCGTTTCCATTGGCATTCATAATTTACTAACTAATAATTGCGGCCATAACTTGTTTTAACAGTTATTAATTTTATTTTTATTGACATATTTACTGGATGTATGTGTTGTTTCTTGGAACTCTTTTATGTTACTAATTAGGTAATTAAATTTAAGAAAAACAATACAGATATTTAGGTTATGTTAGAAATTTTCGAAAAATACTATATTGGAAAACGCCTGTCGTGGCGCAGAGGCACAAGCGTGCGACTGTAAACGCGTCAGGTTGTGGGTTCGATTCCCACTCCAGGTAATGTAAAATTTATTATTGTTCCGCCACTCAACACGCAATGCCTCAATTTGGCGGAAAGTGGGGAATGGAAATGTTGAAAGAGAATGGAGTGTCTTAACACTAGGTTCTCTGGTTTCCTCTGCCTACCCCGCTATATGCGGGTTACAGCGTGAAGTAAAAACTATATTGGAGTCTCGAAGAATGTTGTCCTCAAAATGGAAAGAGCATTGAAGACCCCCCAAGCATCATTAGTCTAGTTGCTTATACAATAGATATATTAAGCACAAGGCTTTAAATTATCAAAACCCTTTAGACATATATATACAAATCTTTTGTGCTTCGGTTAACCGTAAAAAACCACACCAATTTTATCATAAAAGTGTATTTCAACAATGCAGTATTGTGTGTGTTTTTTAAATCTAGTTATTAATACATATAATAATAATAAACCTTTATATTTTCGTATATCTCTTCTTATAGAGACAGTTAGTAGTGTTAATAACATAGTAATTATAGAAAAAATTGAAAATGTTAGTATATTAGTTATTATTTAAGTTTTTGAGATATGGATCACACTTTTTTAGGTAAAGGCCTCCTCTATTTCGCTCCATAGCTCTCTATTTTTTACCATCCAATTTTGTCCAGCAATTTTTTTAATACTGTCAGCCCACCGGATTGGTCTACCAACGTGTCGTTTACCGATTGGACCATTTCGTTGTTTGAATTGACCATCTATTGTCAGTATAGCGTGATATATGTCCAGCCCACCGTCATATTAATGTTAAAGCATGTGTGAGTGCATCAGATATTTTTGTATTTTGTCTCATCCAATAATTTCTCATTTTGTATATTTTTCTAAATTTCAATAAGCTTCTTTCCATCGATCTTTGAGTTATAAAGATTTTTCTTAGAACGAAAAAGAGTCTGTTTATTTTCGTTCATTCATAGATTACAAAATATAATTCGAAAATTGTAAAATTCATTTTTAAATTCAAAGATCAAATAAATATTTGTAATGAGTTTCGTTTTGCTTAAGATTATTTTGCAACATTTTTTTGAAAAAATAAATAACTTCTCACTTTTTCCATATAGTAAGATATAGATAATTTAGTGTCAAGACACTCCGTTTTCTAATTTTCACCTAAAATCGATCTTTGAGTTATCTTAATTATTTATGTTATTTGTGTTACTCCAGGTTTGACAAGCATATAAAAGAATAGATGAGATGCAGGTGGCAATCACAATTTTTTTCATTTTCAAACTGTAGTCAAGTCCTTAGTCCTTTCAAAATTTCTTTCAGTGACCCAAACATTTCCATGTAATTTTAATTTTTCTTTCTATTACTTCTTCCTTACTTGTCTTCTGTTTCTCTAAATATATAGAATTATTTACATATTTTATCTCATTTTCTTCTAATTCTCATACATTTCTTAAGAATGTTAGTCATTATTTCGGTTTTACTGCTATTCATTCTAAGTTATCTTTCCTGGTATAGCATGTTTATATTTTTTTCTAATTTATTGGGTTGCTCAGATAATAAAACGATGTCATCAGCAAATCTGAGATGATTCATATAATTTCAATGTACAAAAATTCCTCCTTTTTTAATTAATACATATAATATACTAAAATTATCAACTAATACTCAAGTATTTCAGTTCTTCTCTATACAAATTAAATATATTTTTTTTTTATTTATTTTTTTTATTGATAACGGACGGCAAACGAGCAGAAGGACCACCTGATGGTAAGTGGTTACCTTCGCCCATAGACATCTATGGTATAGCTATGATAGTGGTCGCGAGCCAGTCGGAGGACGAACCTCCTACCACCATATATACATATGTAAACTTATTAGTATTAAGGAATGAACATATTTATTTTTATGTTTAAAATTGTATATGTAATGTGTTAGTAATACATACATACATAGAAAAAAATTTAACAAGAAAAGAAAATTGACATCACATAAAAAGCACTAAAAGTAAAATTACTATGAATAACTCAAATACTACTTATCAGATCTTAACTTTTTTTTATTTTATTGATGAAGAATGGTAAACGAGCAAAAGAACCACCTGATGGTAAATGGTCTTTCGCCCATGGACATCTACAACACCAGGGGAGTTGTAAATGCGTTGCCGAATTATTGTTTAGATGGGAAGGGGAGGGAATAATGTAGTGGCCGCAGCAGTTCGCCATTGGAACCACCACATTTAGGGGAAAAGATGGGTTTTGGATTGGAATAGGAAAGAAAATTAAATGTACCATATCAGAAGCACTAACTTTCAAACAAAAAAAAATATCAAAATTGGTTCAAGCAACGTAAAAAGTAATGCGAATACACATAAAAATGACAGTCGAATTGAAAACCTTTTCTTTTTCTATAGTCGGTTAATGGCTTTGGTCAATAAATTGGCAGGAAATAACACATAAAAATAATTTTAATAAAAATAAAATTTTTTTTATGATCTTTGAATTTAAAATTCATATAAGCACATCATAAAATATTTTAGACTAACATAAGAATAGCCTAAAGGCATTTTCCAAGGTATCATCTAAATACTAAATAATTCTATATTAACCTTTTCATATCTTAGATGACACAAGCATTTGTTTATATTATGTGTAACCTTAATTAGCACTTATGGATAAATTTATTCAATTTTTAAAATATTAGTATCTATGATTAATTATTATTTTTTTAAATTAATTTAATAATCATATTGTAAAAGGGTTGTCATGTAGTTTGTTTGAGTGATACTCTATGATAAATTGTTATTTCTCATCTTTACGAATTTCCGGCAATTTATAAAGTATGTGTGTCTATTGGCGCAATCCTTTTTTTTTATTCATCTTTATATGTTACCTGCAGTTGGCAAACTTGGCAATTGGCAGGTTTAGGCAGTATGCCATTGTTTTAATATTTAGGTCCGCTGAGGGAATGTTTTTTTTTTAAACTGAGATTTTCCACAAAATTTTAATTTCACAAGTGTGCGACTGTAAACGTGACAGGTTGTGTCCACTCAAGGAAATGAAATTTTTCATCCGCCACTCAGCACGCAATGTCTCAATTCGGCGGGAAGTGGGGAACAGAGTGTCTTAACACTAGGTTTTGTCTGCCTACCCTACTATATGCGGGATACAGCGTGAAGCTATGTATGTATGTATGTTAAGATACATGCAATTGGGTGCCAAGTTTTGTTGATAGTCTTTATATCTATATTTTTTTAACTTCACGCTGTAACCCGCATATAGCAGAGTAGGCAGAGGGAACCAGAGAACCTAGTGTTAAGACACTCCATTCTCTTTCAACAATTCCGTTCCCCACTTTCTGCCACAACCTGTCGCGTTTACAGTCGCACGCGTGTGCCTCTGCGCCACGACTGAATATTTACATACAAAACCTACATGAAAACACTAGTATTTATAAAAATGACTTCCATTATATTAAAAATTACATTAATTTATATAAATGACAGGAATTAATTTTCGTCTCGTTATCATTTCGATGCGGCCTCTTTATGTTTGTTTATTGCGCACAATATCTAATTAGTTAATTATATGAACTTTTCAATCAGGGTCGTCATGTCAAGGTGCTTCAGTGGTTGAGTTTTTTAATAAAATTTATAAGCAGGAACATATTTAATGGGTTGACTAGTGTTATAATCCTACTCTTCTTAAATAATATTTTAAAATTACGTTTATTTAGCGTATTGTGAGCTTTCGTTAGTTTCTAATATAAGTTTTTTTTTTAAGTTCACGCTGTATCCCGCATATAGCGGGGTAGCAAGAGGGAACCAGACTACCTTGTTAAGACACTCCATTCTCTTTCAACAATTCCGTTCCCCACTTTCCGCCGAATCGAGGCATTGCGGGTTGAGTGGCGGAACTCAACGCCGTGCTTTGCCTTGTTACCAAATACAAAAAATAAAAATACTAAATTTTACATTTGCTGGAGTGGGAATCGAACCCACAACCTGACGCGTTTACAATCGCACGCTTGTGCCTCTGCGCTACGACAGGCGTTATCTATACCTATGCCTCTTCTAAATTTTTAGCTTCACGCTATATTTCGTATACAGCAGGTTAAATAGGCTATAGCATATATAGCAAGTTGGGCAGAGGGAATCAGAGAACCTAGTGTTAAGACACTCTGTTCTCTGTTAATATTTTCGTTTTCCACTTTCCGCCAAATTGAGGCATTGCGTGCTTAGTGGCGTCATATGCCTTATCATTTTGCTATCAAGTTCTACTATCTACTTAGTGATATTATAGTCATATTTCATAAGCACTTTATAAGTGGTAGCCTATGTGGTCTGAGGTGTATTACTGAAAAGTAATACACCTCAGACCACATATAAATTCATTTATTAGTTTCACGTGGAATAGTAAAAAACACATTCATCCATTTTCACAAATTTTCGCATTCATAATATGTATTTATTTATTTACTTCTAAAGTAATTTATTTTCCTGCTATGTTGCAACAACTTCTTTGACAGAGTTAAGTTCTTAAGGGAAGAAATAATTTACTCACAAGGCTCTCCGTTGCCTTAATTAAAAAATATTATACCGTATTTATATATATTTTTTAGATAGTCCTAGTACCTTGGGCGAAGAGTTCATACTAGACGATTCCCGTCGGCTTACCTTTTGTATATTACAATAAATTTGTAGCGTATCTATTAACAAATTTTGGAACCATAAAGAACGTAATTGAGAGCAAAAAACAAGATCGCTAGGAAAGTGAGAAATTGCAAAAAAACTAACTTGAAGAAACGAAGTATAACAGCTAAAAAAAGGTCGTCAGGGAAATTTTAGAGAAAAATTCAAATTTGAAAATCTCCATATATATTGGCTTATATACCGGTCTCCATATATATCGGCTTACATCTATGTACCGGTTTCCTTAAATATACCGGCTTTCTTAAATCTACCGGCTTACTTTTATAAAGCGCGACTGATAGTTACTAAACATCATGTTGTTCCTCGACCGCCTCTAGTCGAGGTCACGGGAACTGCCTCAATCTTTCATCGAAAGATAGAGTCATCCTACAAATCAATAAAGCAAAAGTTAATTGAGATAAATCTAGCATTTTGTTATACTTTCCATACTATTTTGCCTGAATAGAACATCTTTATTCTAATCAGCGTGACAAATGGTTGACCGTTATCTGTTATGGTTTTTATATTAATTTGAAACGTCGTTTAACAAAGTCGGTCATCGCAAAATTAAAATATATGAATAATATCAAATAAGCCAGGGCTTGACTCTAAACGTGAATGGCTGTGGGTTCGATTTCCACTCGGAAGAATGATTATATTTTATTTCTTATGCTTTGTATTTTTCTTTGTAATGGTGTATAATAAGGTATATATATTATTATTATAATTAAATTAATTTTACTACCACACTCCGCTAAGACAAAGGGCGGCTTAAAATTTCGCCGTAAATGTCACAGATTCGAATTCGGTTCATTTCAGAAAGTGGGAAACGCAGTGTTTTGACACTCGGTTCCCTCTGACCATCTTGCTATGGAAGAAAATAATATACGTGATAGCGTAAAAAAATATATAAAATATTTTTTTGTGACAACTGATATAGTTGACAAAGATAGTTGTGGATTCGAATCTTATTTGAGGTCAATTAATTTGTCAATTGGGTCTCACTTTACTCTGGTTATAGAAAGGTATGCTACTTTTCTAACTTCGTTTCTTTACTACGTAAAGTTTTTGGGACGGCAAGTGTAAAACATACCTATTATTAGGTTTTTACAGCTATACCTTACTTGAAATGATGTCGCCGAAAAAGAAGATCTAAATATTTATAAGGAAAAAGTTATTTTGGTAATAAAATATTGATCAATTTTGATTGATCGGACAAGTTGTGCTATTTATAAACGTTAGTTATTTTTTTAACGTGCGACGAACAGACGGACAGAATTTTTTTACATTTTATTATTTGTATTACCTACATGGTTTGTGGTTTAAAGTGTTAAATTATAGAGTCGCAATCGTAATGAAAGAAAACATAATTTGTTAACCTTAACCTTCTCTTAGGTATCACTAGTAAGAACGGAAAGCTCAAAACCGGATATCGTTTAAAATGCCTTACATTATTGAGCAATCGAACGTTGCATTTTGTAAGAGAAATATGAATTATTTATAGTAAAACTTCCTATTATGACAACTTAACTTAGCTTCTCGCTTTATCCCTAGCGGGATAGTCAGAGACAACAGAGCGCCAAACGCTACAGTCCCTGCATACCTCTTGAGAAGAAAGCACCTCGTCCTAACCTCTTCCTCTCCTCTAGTTAATTAAACTATTAACCATTAACCTCTTCATACATACCTACCGAGGAGCTCTCATGTTTTTTACGTGACCTTCCTCCAGTATTATTGATAACAGTATCAATGATGGAAGGAAGGTTCTGGAAGGCCAACCCAGATCTCCTTCTAGTGTAGGGCGGAGATATAAATAGTTACGTGGAATGTGAGAGGAGGGAATATGGGACAGAAGATGGATGATCGAGATCTATGACTAAATAATAACATACATTGGTTAAAAAAAACAAAGACACACTAAAAAGTATAATTATTACGAATAATTCCAAAACTAATCGTCTGATCTTAACTAAATTTAAATGGGACCTCATCAAAAGCACTAGCTATCATATTTGTATTTTATTAGAGTTATTTTCATTTTCTGGGTTTGGTAACAAGGCAAAGCGCGGCGTTGATTTCCGCTACTCAGCACGCAATGTCGGCGAAAAGTGGGGAAAGGAATTGTTGTAAAAGAACGGAGTGTCTTAATACTAGGTTCTCGGGTTCCCTCTGCCTACCCCGCTATATGCGGGATACAGCGTGAAGATAAAAAAAAAATGTAGAACAAAAAGTCAGCTTTGAGTCATATTATTATCCGATTTCATCTTAACGCATCCCTTCCACATATTAATTTGTATATTTTGATGATTTTAAGGTAAAACTTCGACTTTAGGTAGCTCCCAACTCCTAAATTAATAAAAAAACTATAAGGAAAAAACAATTAATTTTTATTGATACGAACTTTATTAGAGAACTATAAAAGAACTTAAATTGAATGAATATAATCTGCTAATATGCATATACTTGTAATATTTAGCTGCTATCAAAAGTTTAGTAAACAACAAAAAACATGAGAATCGTCATTTTTTTTTATAACTTCACGCTGTATCCCGCATATAGCAGGGTAGGCAGAGGGAACCAGAGAAATCTAGTGTTAATACACTCCATTCTCTTTCAACAATTCCGTTGCCCACATTCCGCTGATTTGAGGCAATGTGTGTTGATTGGCGGAACTCAACGCCGCACTTTGCCTTGTTACCAAACCCAAGAAATGAAAATACTAAATTTTACATTTCCTGGAGTGGGAATCGAACCCACAATCTTTCGCGTTCACAGTCGCACTTTTGTGCCTCTGCGCCACGACAGGCGAGAACCGTCATTCAAGCCTTAAAACTCGAAGAAAGATAAATTGACGTCACCATGAGCTTTTAGTAATAAAAATTATTTAATTAATATTTATTTAAATTAGTTTCGTACGCAAAGTCTGATATATGGACACTGTATTTCTAATGGTGTATATAAATAATCATTTTTCATTCTTCTAGTTTATTACTTGGATACGAAATATGACAAATTACAATTAAATTTTACATATTTTCTATATATTTTAAGCTTATTTTGGAGAATGTTGTATTTACTGATTTTACTCATAGATGGGAAATTTTATGCTGATATTGTATTAAATGCTTATTAATCAAAACCATAATATTAAAATAATCATATATGAAAATATCATAAAACTTCCTTTAATAATTTATTAATAATATTTTTTCATTTCTAGAATAATAATTCCAATATTCACAAATAATGACATAAATATTTTGACAAAAAAAGACAACGGATTTCAAATACAATGCTCTAACAGTTAACATTTCCTGGAGTGGGAATTGAACCCACAACCTGTCGCGTTCACAGTCGCGCGCTTGTGCGTCTGCGCCACGACAAGCGTTACGTTTTTGTTCTACAATGTACCTATTCCTTATTTTCCAAGGCACGGAGAAGAAATGCATGTTCTACGTTTAGAAATATTATGTATTGGGTAAGATCATTATACCACAGAGGCATCCTTTGACTATAAACATGATAGTTACGGGTTAAATAATCACTCGAGGTAAACATTGCATTTAATATAATTTACCCGCTTTAGTAATGTAACAAAAGTATTTCAACATTAGCCTCTTTCTATCTTACAATACAGGAAACGTGAAGCTAAAAAGGATGTAATAAGTGATAGCAACGCCTGTCGTGGTGCAGAGGCACAAGCGTGCGACTGTTAACGCGACAGGTTGTGGGTTCGATTCCCACTCTAGCAAATGTTAGTATTTGCATTTCCTGGGTTCGGTAACAAGACAGAGCGCGGCGTTGAGTTCCGCCACTCAACACGCAATGCCTCAATTTGGCGGAAAGTGCGGAACGGAATTGTTGTAAGGAACGGATTGTCTTAACACTAGGTTCTCAGATTATCTCTGTCTACCCTGCTATATGCGGGATACAGACCGAGTTACCAGACCGAGGAAATGAAAATACAAAAAAAAAGAAGTTAATACTTTTTTTTTTAACTTCACGCTGTATCCCGCATATATTATAGCAGAGTAGGCAGAGGGAACCTGAGAACCTAGTGTTTAGACACTCTGTTCTCTTACAACAATTCTGTTCCCAACTTTCCGCCGAATTTAGGCATTTCATGCTGAGTCGCGGAACTCAACGCCGCACTTTGCCTTGTAAAATCAATACTTTCAATGGATATTTTCAACTTACTGTAATCATAATCACAGTACTAGCTCAAAGCTAAATATTGCAATCGTCAAGAGGAAATTCACTCATCTAAAAGGTCATCTCCCATTACGCTACATCATTAATATTGTAGCATTATAGTAATTAACTAAAATATATAGAGATTTCAAGGTTAAAATTATCTTTCTCATTTACACCCTAATCAAATATGTAAATTATCCATACTAATATTATTAACGTGAAAGTGTGTATGTTTGTTGATATGTTCCTCCTTATTTTATTTCGCAACGAAGCGATGTTAAGTTACGATTATTTGAGTGAAGATTTTATAAATGATAACACGCCTTGGGAATGAAATGCTCGCTCCAATCTATTTCGAAGGTACCATTGTCACTAATATCTATCAGTAAAGCATTGACGAATGAAAAAAAAGGGTCCCGCTGAGTTTCTTGCGCCGGTTCTTGTCAGGCTTGGGGCATTCAATTTAGTAAACTGATGGTAAATTATTTGACGTTCAAAAAATGAACCTTGTTACTTGTTATTTTGAATAAAATTATTTGACTTTGACTTTGACTTTAAAGACGGTTATGTGACTGGAGAATGACATTTGCTTCTTTTTATCTCCTTTCACCCGACTGTCAGAGGAGGGTTTTGTTTTTCGCGCGTATCATGTGTGTTACAAACATTCTTCATTACCTCATATCTTCCAAACTCCTGGACCGAAATTGTATAATTAAGGTGATATTAGATAGGTATGCATACTACATGTATTCTTAGATACGTGACGTCACTCTTAATTCAATATGGCGCCCTCTGAAGGAAATTACGTCATGAATAAAAAAGTTATTGACGGGTAGCGTATGGGGTACTAAATGATACTTTAATTGGTAAATTTCAAATATATAGCATATAACTAGCTGTTATAGCCTACTTTGTTTGTATTTGCTTCCTAAATTTGAAGAATTAGTTCAGTCGGGTTTTTTGTTTTTTATAATAATTATTTTTTTAACTTCACGCTGTAGCCCGCATATAGTAGGGTCGGCAGAGGGAACCTGAGAACCTAGTATTAAGACACTCCGTTTTCTTACAACAATTCCGTTCCCCACTTTCCGCCAAAATGAGGCATTACGTGTTGAGTGGCGGAACTCAACGCCGCGCTTTGCCTTGTTACCCAGCCCAGGAAATGAAAATACTAATATTTTTATAATTATGCTTGTTGTTATCACAGTAAAACATCTCGTTTCCATAGAAAGGTCCTTAATAAGGTGAATTCTCATTGACGAGGCAAACAAAGCTGCCGGTAACAGCTAATAAGTACATAAATTATTCGTCATTAGTTCCTGACGAATTTAAAGCTCTAATTAGTAGAGTGGCATCATAAATTGATGCATCGATTATAAAAAAGATCAAGTTTTTGTACTGTTATCAAGAAGAACCTGATCTTTAATCTAAAATTTACGCGATACAAATTTATAATGTTACTTTGTGAAATTATAATGAACTTCTATATTTAGCTTATACAACTTCTCTAACAACTAGTATCCCCGTTGACGCGTTAATAACGCGTCCTAGCAACGTATATGTCACTTAACGTGTGTAACATTTATTTTATTAATTTAATATATCGTTTTATGAACTATAAGTGTGCCAAGTTTCATGCTCCTCCGTCCGCGTGTTTTTCGTAAAAAGGGGTACAAATTTTTTTCTTTAAATATTAATATATAGATTACCGTAACCTCAATTCGTTTCAAGTTCATTTGATGTTATTTTTTAAATAAATCACAATTTTCCCATGAATAAATATCAATAAATAAATTCATTGAATATGTTTAGTCATGTCTTGGCCTATTTAAATATGTACATATATAAATTATAATTGTAATAACCACAATTAAAAAAAACTATATTTAATATATATTTGGTATGTATTCTGTACGAGGAAAGTAAGAGGAAGTGGCCTAAAATATTTCGTAATATTACGTATGACGTATTTTATAAAATTTTATAGTTATTTAATATTCTGAGAATTCAATAAATAAATGATTAATACTTTATTAAGATGATCCAATATATTTATCCTATATGGGAATTATCAGAAACAAATTTTAATATAATTAGTAGAAATACGAGTATACAATATTTAATCAGTAGAAAACAAGGAAATGGACTTTTTTTTGGTTTTGGCTTCACGCTATATCCCACACATATCAGAGTAGGCAGAGAACCTGAGAACCTAGTGTTAAGACACTCGATCTCTTACAACATTTCTGTTCCTCACTTTCCGCTGAATTGAGGAATTGCGAGCTGAGTGGCGTTTAGTTCGTGGTTTTTTTAATTCTATATAAATTAGGGAAAGATATATGAAGTAAAGGTGAGCGGCAAGAGAGGTAAGGGGAGACGGTTGACCTTCGAGAACACAGTATCAATGATACTGGAGGAAGGTCACGTAAAAGGCATGAGGACCCCTCGGAGGGCATGCATGAAGAGATTAATGACTGTGGACGAGGCGAAAGAGGTATGCAGGGACCGTAGCGTTTGGCGCTCCGTTCTATCTGACTACCGCGCTAGGGATAAAGCGTGAAGTTAAGTAAGTAAGTAAGTATAAATATTAGGCCATCCCGGCGCAGTGGGATAATGACTGACTATAAACATAATTGCTAATGGGATCGATTCCCACTCGGGGGAATATTATTTAAATTATTTTTTATTAAATTATTTTCTACGCACTGGTAAAACCTGTAAAAAGTCCTGAGGAGGGAACCTAGTGTTAAGACACTCCATACTTTCCACCGAATTGAAGCATTGCGTGCTGAGTGGCGGAACTCAACGCCGCGCTTTGCCTTGTTACCAAACCCAGGAAATTAATGATTTCGTTTCCTGGAGTGGGAATCGAACCCGCAGCCTGCCGCGTTTACAGTCGCACGCTTGTGCCTCTGCGGCACAACAGGTAGGTAGGGTTAACGCATCTAAATGCGAGTACTCTGCTTACATTTCATAAATTTTCACCATGAAGTTACAATAACATTATGAATACCTACCTACATAGGTTTAACCAGTTCTGTCTTCATTTTTTTTGGTTCACGCTGTATCCCGCATATGTTAGTGTAGGCATAGGGAACCTGAGAACCTGATGTCCTTTTAATACTCCATTCCATTAACATTTCCTTTCCCTACTTGAATTGAGGCAATTCTTATCTAAGGCGAGTCTTTTTTTCTTTTGAAAGAACAAAGAGTTGTTAAAACTCTTTTTCTCTTGTCACACACACGTCACTTTATATATGTCAGTCTATATAATTTTTTATATGTAAAGCATTAAATCTTATAAGTCAAGGCTTAATTTTATGCGATACATTCTCACACCGGAAGTCATAAAATATTTATGCGAGAAATGATCTTTTAGCATCACAAATTATAATATTTAGGTCAATATTTACCAAAGATGACTTAATTTGTTTTTTGTATATGAAGGCGTAAAATACTGCAATATTTTAGCTGCATTTATATAGGGTGTCCCAAAATTAACGCAAGATTTGAATTAAATAGAAAATGCCATTTTAGTCTTTTAATAGCGAATGAATAATGAATATAATAGCAAATGGCGGCAAAGTCAAATCTTGCGTTAATTTTGGGACACCTTTATATAGAACGCCTGTCGTGGCGCAGAGGCACAAGCGTGGGACTGAAAGCGCGGCAGATTATGGGTTCGATTACCTCTCCAGGAAATGTAAAATTTAGTATTTTCATTTCTTGGGTTTAGTAACAAGGCAAAGCGCGGCGTTAAATTTCGCTACTCAGCACGCAATGCCTCAATTCGACGGAAAGTGGGGAACAGAATTGTTGATGGAATGGATGGAAAGGAGAATGGGAGTGTCTTAACACTAGGTTCTCTGGTTCTTTCTGCCTACCCCGCTATATGCGGGCTACAGCGTGAAAAAAAAAAAAAGAAAGTATGTAAATAAAATAAAACACGATTTATAGATAAAACTGCCTGTAGTGAAAAGTATGCATTTTAAATTTATCAAATCTTTCATGACATTTGCCTGTTGAAATATCACAATCAATATTATATAAATTTTGTAAGCAAAAAGTGTAGCTACAGTATTATTTTATTTGAAAATATTAAATAATATTTAGTATTTTCACTTCCTCGCACTGATAACAAGGCAAAGCGCGGCGTTGAGTTCCGCTACTCAGCATGCAATGCCTCAATTCCGCGAAAAATGGAGAACGAAAATGTTAAAAGAGAACGGAGTGTCTTAACAGTAGGTTCTCTCATTCCCTCTACCCTGCTACGTGGATACAGCGTGAAGCTACAATATTAATCATAATTAACAATTACTTAATATTTACTTAAAGATTTCATAAGAATTATAATTCTTGTTAATTTTATTCAAGATTAAGGAAAATATTATCTTAATATACCATCTTACACATTTCATTAGAACAAGAGCGTAAATTATACTGAGAAACATGAACACACCCGAATTATAACAGAAACAAAGATTTGTTTTCGTATCATTTTAAGTGTTTTGTGCGTCAGAGATCAGATGTCTGAATACTAATGTAAGTACGTAAGTAATGTGAGTTTGTTTGTAACGCTTTCACGCCAAAACTACTAAACCGATTATCATGAAGCTTTGTGCACATATTCTTAGAGGTATTAAAAAGGAAAGGAAGGGTAGCTTTATTAAAAAATATATTTTGCGTGGGAAACGGAAATGATAAAAGAGAAAGGAGTGCCTTAACATTAGATTATTTGATCCCATCTGTCTGCCCTGGTATGTATATAATATATATATATATATAAATAAAAAATATTTTGACAGAAATATTTGTTTGTCAATAAAGAAAATCTAGCTATTTCAAAGCCTTCAAATGACCGCATATACGCACTATACGCTATAGAATGTACTATGGACTGCCATTGACCACACGAGTGAAATCGCGGGGAACAGCTAGTATGTAACATCATAAAGTAAAGTAAACATACAGTAACGATTATGACTTACAAACATTTTTGAAGTCAATATTTTCATTCATTTCCATATAGAGGTAAAAGACATCAACATGTCGGAATTTGATGGCCACACAATAAAAACGCAATGATGTTATGACGACTGGAACAACTTATTTACATTGTAACAATATACAGTATTGATATAAATAGAATATTTATTTTTTAATTTATTTTTTTTGTAACTTCACGTTGCATCCCGCATATTAAATAAATATGCTAGAAAAATACAACGTCTGGTTTGGCGCAGAGGTACAAGCGTGCGACTGTAAACGGGACAGGTTGTGGGTTCCATTCCCACTCCAGGAAATGTTAGTATTTTCATTTTCTGGGTTTGGTAATAGGCAAAACGCGGCGTTGAGTTCCGCCACTCAGCACGCAATGCTTTGGCGGAAAGTGGGAAACGGATTTTTATGTGTACCGTATAACTTTTTATTAAATGAATTAATTATGATGATTATTTTTTTTATATGATAGACAGTGCTTCGGATATGATCCCATTTAAATTTAGTTGAAACTTTAAGAATAGTTTTTGAGTTATTCGTAATGTATTTACTTTTTAATGCATTTTATTTGAAGTCGGTTTTCTTTTTAGTTAAAATCTTAACTATTATTATTTCAGATAAAAAGAATGGAGTGTCTTAGTATTATGTTATTTCTGTCATCTGTGCATTGTTAAGTGCAGGAAATGCGTAAAGAAATTCAAACATAGAGAGACTAATTGTAATTAGTAAAAGAATTTGCTATACTACGATTTGAGGCCGATAGTACCCAATAAAACCCAGCGGAAACTCTCCCTACATACATGAGACGCCGCACGTACCTCGGTGGACGGCCCGCCTGTTGCAGGCCACCGTCGCCTTCAGCTTGCTATGGGGGCTACAGTTCGAGACTAGTGCAACTTTTAATATAGGGCAAGTCATAATTATTTTATTTAAACTCGAATTAATCGAATTTTCAATAAACAGATAGATTTGGCATTATATAAACAGATATATAATGCCAAATATTCAGAAAAGTTTGATCTTTGTAACCTTTGAATTCTATATTAATTTTTGAAAACATATTATAAACACCATTGTATCGTTATGATGGATATAAAATTAAGTTCACTTGGATTTTTTTCAGTGGTTAGATATGGCATAATTATATTTAAAATGAAGGGACTAGTATACAAAGAATCATGTATTTTATTTTAACAGTTATTTAGATGTCTAGAATACAGATTAGTGGCAGAAATCAATGCTTTGTCTTGCAAGAACGAAGAAATGGAAATAATTCCAATATAAAAATCTAGCAGTGCCGAGGCGTCCATAGAGCACGGTTCCCTCAGGTTTGCGTAATTTTTGAGATTACAAGTACGAAATCTAAAAACCTGAATGAAATGAAATGATACTGGAGGAAGGTCACATAAAAAGCATAAGGACCACCCGGAGGGCATGCATGAAGAGGTTAATGACTATGGACGAGGCGAAAGAGGTATGCAGGGACCGTAGCGTTTGGCGCTCCGTTCTCTCTGTCTACCCCGCTAGGGATAAAGCGTGAAGTTAGGTAGGTAGGTAAATCAAGAAAAAAGGTCGCTAGGAAAATGTATGTCGAATTTTAATTGAGTATGCAAAAAACAAAGTCAAGAAAGATGAATGGCTAAACAAAAAAATGTCTCCAGAAAACAAAACAAGCTCTGACACCTAAAACCTCCTAAAAAAAGGACATCACCGAAATTTCATAATGAAATTACATCCTATACCTGCTTCCCTAAATATATGTACCGACTTCCCTAAATATATACCGGCTTCTCTAAATTTACCGGCTTGCCTAACTAAAGTTTTCACCCCTAACCTCTGCAATATAGTTAGTAGAAAATAGAAATATAATTATATTTTTAAAATTCTACAAAAAACAACACCTCGTCCTCTACTTCAGATTTTTTTTATATTTTTATGTTAATTGAAAACAGGAAATACGGAAATCATTTTAAGGTAACTAAATAGCTCGGAAATAACCCACGGCGATAATGTCATACGTGATTGAGATAATATCAAAAGGGTAAATTTTATAAGATATATAATACGCATTTTATCGAACATAATAAGTTTTACGTAATTAAATGAATATTTTACAGCATTTTTAGCGGATATGTTTATTTTAGTGACGGAAAGAAAATATGACAAATTTTAGCATTTTCTTACTATTGACGTTTAAAATAAATTGTAAAGTAATTCGGTCCTTTCCTTACCACTTAAAGAAATAAGTTCTGTTTGCTATACAATACAATTACTCAAAAATCATATAAAATATTTCAATATATCTCACAAGTTATTTTTTAAATTATAAGTTATTATTAGCTTAACGCTTGTCGTGGCGCAGAGGTACAAGCGTGCGACTGTAAACACGACAGGTTGCGGGTTCGATTCCCATTGCAGGAAATGTTAATATTTTTATTTTCTGGGTTTGCTAACAAGACAAAGCGCAGCGTTGAGCTCCGCCACTCAACACGCAATGCCTCAAAAAATGCCTCAATGCCTCAAAAAAAAAAGTTATTATTAAAAAAAATTATATTATATAAATATTTTTTAAATCAATGAAAACTTCATCTCAGTAAGTAAAAATTAGTGTGCAATTTTTCAAGCAAATCGAACAGCAAGAAATGGGTCCAAATATTTGCAAGATGTTCTCACGTTACAACTGAAGTTAGTAAAAGCTTGCTTAAAAAGTAAAGTAAAACAAAGAAATGAGCTAAATATAAAATATATAAAAAGATAATATTTATATTTTATTCTATAATATACAATTTTAAAAAAATATATTTTCCTTTAATAAACTGTAACAAACATTTAAAGCTCTAACCATACATTACTTAAAAATACAAAAATCAAAGCTTCCAAGCTATTTCCTCAAGGAAAAAATAAATCAATATAGATGATCAACTTTCTACATTCAATATGAACTATCAGATCATTTGTTTTGGCACTTACAAACAATTTTGAGTTTATAATTTATTATATTGTCAATTTCACAAGCAAGTGATTAAAAAGCGGCGTCGCCTTTTATAAAAAATAGAAAATAACACGTTTAATTTATTACAAAGACAATCGAAAGTTAAAGAAAATAATTTAAATTCATTTATAACATATATGTTTACAGTTTCTCTTAACTAATAGCCGTCGTTTTCACTACCGTTAGGCAGTCTTTCAACCGGCGCAATAAATTCGAGGCTTTGCCTCATTTAGTAGTTCTAACATCTTTCTATTTAAATATAACAGTAAAGTTTTAGATTTTACATCATCTAATACGAGCAGTAAAAGTGATTATTATTTTTTTTTTAACTTCACGCTGTATCCCAAATACAGCAGGGTAGGCAGAAGGAACCTGAGAATCTAGTGTTAAGACAGTTCGTTCTCTTACAACAATTCCGTTCCCCACGTGTATGCGTGTTGAGTTGCGGAACTCAACGCCGCGCTTTACCTTGTTACCAAACCCAGGAAGTGAAAATACTAATCTTTTATATTTCCTGGAGTGGAAATCGAACCCACAACCTGTCGCGATTACAATAACACGCTTGTGCCTTTGCGCCACGATAGGCGTAGCTTAGAATAATATTCCTATTAACAAAATGGAAGCGAGTATAACGAAATTACAATATATTTATGTCACATTAGAAATAATAAAGATATATATGACTAATTTACTTTAAATTAAGTTATATTACGTTGAGTAAAAACTTTTTGCTATATTCTTACATAAAACCTATTTTGGCATTTAATATGACACAATACGTGCTATTTTTGTTGAATGAAGTATTTTTTTAAATAAACCCCCGCTGAGTACCGCTTCTCGGTTGATTATCGAACATTACAAGTAAAATGAATCTCATTTTACTCACGAAGTCGTTTGAAATTATGAATATCATATAAAAGTTTCTTGACCTCCCTAATTAATTATTCTCTATTAATCGTGGACCTGTCTTATATAAGCATATATATACATATACTAGTTGTCGTCCTCGACTTCGTTTACGTGGACTAAAACGTTTATTCTCATTTTTAAGGTTCCTACTGGATTTTCGAAAATCTCTCAAAAATCAAAACCAAATTTTAGCTTTTACACCGAATAGTTTAAGTTGTGCATTGTCTATCAGTCACTAAGTAACGAAATTTATATGAATACGTGAAGCAAAAATTTAGGAATTCCTTTACGAAAATTAAGCGACAGAGAGTGAAGAAACTTGGCACAATTATATTTTTATAGCGAAGGAATGCAGAATTAAAAAAATAAAGCATAAAAATATATTAAATAAGACAAAGCATACTATAGTTCGGCATCCATGTTTATATAAAGTGACGTATAATGTTGTTAAGCAACGCGTTGTTAACACGCGTCAACGAAGACTCTAGTATATATAAATAAATAAAGTTATTTAATATTTTATGAGTATGTATTGTATTGTTTATTTGCCATTGAGATTTACGATTCATTTTGTTCGCAACCAGTCACGTTGTATCGTCACGGGTGTTATGTAAATCCGCCATTGCAGACAGAGTGGCAGCTGAACGTAAGGATAAGTGCCACATTTTACTTTAAAATATTGACATTTGAATTTTTAAATCTTATTACCTGGCGTTAATTAAATTTTGTTCTAGATGATACTTAAGAATATTGACCTCATGGTTGACATATATTTTTCCTAAGCGATTTCCATATTTGGTTTTCCTGACTTTACTTGTTTCGAGGTTTGATAAATAAATGTAAGTAGGCAGTTATTCCTTTGATAGTTTAGTTTAACCACGAAGTTTTTAGGCATAATTTTTTTTTTTTTTTTTGCGGATACCGGATGGCAAACGTTGGTGAAGGACTCGCCTGATGGTAAGTGGTTACCTTCGGCCCATGAACATCTACAACACAAGATGTACTAGATGCGTTGCCAACCTAGAGGATACAGATGGAAAGGGAGTGATAATGTAGCAGTCCGCTGGAACCACCACATTTTGGGGAAAGGATGGGTGGGAAAGGGGAAAACCTGGCTTACATGCCATCGAACCGGAACACATCATAAGATATTTGGCGGTTCGTCTTTGACATGTTAGTGGTCGCGAGCCAGACGGAGGACGAACCTCCTACCACCAGAAAAAAAAATGAGTAATGTAAATAAATAAACTTCCCTGTTCTATTATTTGAAGAATCAGTTGTATGCATGCATAAACTATACTCGTAATACAGTAAAATTTTTGTTTTTAGCTCCACGCTGTATCACGCATATAGCAGGGTAGACAGACGGAACCTGAGAACCTAGTGTTAAGACACTCCGTTCCCCACTTTCCACCGGACAGTAATCTTGTTAGCAAATATTCATTTTTAAGAATAATATTTATTTTTTAATTAAAATTATTCTCTATCTCAATTAAATAGAATAGAATAGAGTAAAATTTATATCTGTTGTCCTTATACTGACATATTTTTTTTTATAGCTTCACGCTGTATCCAGCAAATAGCAGGGTAGGTAGAGGGAACCTGAGAACTTAGTGTTAAGACACTCCGTTCCCCACTTTCCGCCGAATTGAGGCATTGCGTGCTAAGTGGCGGATCTCAAATCCACGCTTTGCTTTGTTACCAGAACGAGAAAATGAAAATACTAAATATTATTTAGAAGTTTCATTTCCTGGAGTGAGAATCGAACCCACAACCTGTCGCGTTTACAGTCGCACGCTTGTGCCTCTGCGGCACGACATGCATACGACAGTACTAGCAAATAATATTTAATAGAAAAAATAATAATTTTGCTATAGTCTAAAAATTAAAAATAATAAAAAGACAGTCTTTAAAGACAACTTTTAATATTATAGTATTATCTGTATAAAAGTTATTATTCTTATTAAAAAAATCCTGTTTTGTTTAGCTCCATTTTAACCTTGGTAATAGCGTAAACGTTACATAATATTCAATAGTATGGGCTCATAAGAATATTGTAATCTGTTATTTATTCTTTGATTAGTTTCTTGAATATATAGATTCCATGAATTTAGAGAGAATTTTTACTATCGAAAACACTGTCATTTAAAAATGAAGCTATTATGGTGAATATATTACGTATGGCTCCGCACGTGTTTGCATTTCGTTGTTGTATTAAATTTATTTGGGGTTCTTTAAACAATCTAGATTAAAAAAATATATTATGGATACCTAAAATATTTCTTTGCATACAAAGCCAATATTATGAATTTTTTTTTTTTTATATTCTTTATTGCACTTAAAAATACATTAGAAAAGATAAATACATTTTTAGTTTACAAAGGTGGACTTATCCCTGAGAGAGATCTCTTCCAGTTAACCTGTGGAGGTGGATGAGTATGTTATATGCGGGGTCAAAGTACAAAAAAATAAGAAAAAAAAAATAGACATACAATAGAATATATGTAAACATAATAAATATATAAAATACCAATTTGTAAATTTTGTAAATTTTTGGAAATAATTAACTTATTACTCTGAGGTCGTTCGTGTCGCAACAGCACAAGCTTAAAACTATAAACGCGACTGCTTGTGGGTTCGTTTTCCAGAGAATGAAAATATTCAACATTTATAATAATTTATATTTAGTATTTTCATTTGCTCTCTTCGAATTTATTAAGTACATTGAATATAATTAAAAAAAAGACATATTATTCATATTTCAATCGTCAATTAATATAAAAATATCAGTTTTAACAGTCTCACAAAAAGCTATAACTGGCTCCGAAGGCAATTCTGCCGAATTCAGCCAAAAGGAACCGGCGAAAACCTTAACAGTTGCTCTTTTTAAATATAATTTAGTATCACGCTGTATCCCGCACATAGCAAAAGAGGCAGAGGGAACCTGAGAACCTAGTGTTAAGACACTCCGTTCTCTTTTTTAACACTTTCCGTCGAATTGAGGCATTGCGAGTTGAGTGGCGGAACTTAACGCCACGCTTGACCTTGTTACCAGAGCAAGGAAACGAAAGTTCTTAATATAATTATTTACTATCAATTCGTAATTATCATAACCTTTGAGTATCAACAGCATTTAATTCCGAACATTTACAGAATTAGAATTCTTGGATAGAATATTATACTTTCCTCAATAAAAAGTTTCTAATCTTGACATATTTTAAATAATATTAGAATAACATACAGACGTCTGTATAATCAAATATAATAAGTCCATATAATAGTACATATTTCTTTAATTTGATACAAATAAAGTTATATTATTTGTCTTCATGCTTTCGCATATAGCAGATTGGGCATATAAAACCATCGTCATTGATCATTTGTTAGAATGATACTCAACTATATTAATTTCTCTTACTAGTGTCTCCATTGACGCCTTAACGATGCGTTTCTTAGCAGCGTAAATACTACTTTATATGCCCATGAATGATAGTGATATGATAGTGATATCCAGATAGTGAGCGTAACAATTATTTTATTAATTTAATATATTTTTATGCATTATTTTAAAAAGATATTAACATTCAACACTCGTGTGCTATATCAATTATAAGTGGACCAAGTTTCATGCTCGTTTGCCATCCGGTATCCATAAAAAAAAAAAAAATTCAACATTTGACAACTTAAAGCAAAATTATTTTTTATATCTAAGCATGGAACTATCTTATGTATGTTATAATGATGTACGTTAAACAAAGGCTTTTTAAGCTTGAAGACATAAAAAACAATAAGTTTTTATTATTATAAAACAAAACAAAGAATAAAGAAAAATCTCTCGAATATCATGAATATATTAATAGGCAATTACAAATAATATGAATATTTTATTAAACTTACATACACATATTATAAAAATTTGAATTAAAGAAATGCTAAAAACACGACTTTTTTACGTTTTTGTATAAGTTTACTTTAGCACCTTGTTAGCCTTCAATGGTTTCGTCGTCGAGCCGATACCTACCGCAGACAACGGCAATATATGCGTAATATTCATAAGTAATTTTTGGGTTCCGCATCAAAAATGATTTATTATCATGATGATTAAATCAATTACAATAAGTAAACTCAATCATATATCGTATCTTAGTACTTAAATTCTAATTGTTTGAGACAAAAGTGATTTATGATTTTTTTTTTAAACTGACGTTTCAGTTATCTGTAAAGTAATTTTCTCGAATGTTAAAAATTATATTGTCGTGGCGCAGAGGTACAAGCGTATGATTGTAAACGCGATAGGTTGTGGGTTCGATTCCCACTCCAGGAAATGTAAAAGATTAGTATTTTCATTTCCTGGGTTTGGTGACAAGGCAAAGTGCGGCGTTGAGGTCCGCCACTGCACGCGATGCCCTAATTCGGTGGAAATTGGAGAATGGAGTGTATTTACACTAAGTTCTCAGGTTCCCTCTGCCCACCCTGCTATATGCGGGATACAGCGTGAAGCTAAAAAAATATTATACGAGTATAAATAATAAATTTTAAAGATGAAATAAGTAAAAGATTTGGACGTATAGCTTTTAATGTGTATGTATGACCATCTTTGCTCAGTGAGACAGTGTCGACTGTATAGGCGAGTGGTAGTGGGTTCGATTCCTGCTTGAAAATTGACTATATTTAAATTATCCTCACTCGATACTCTGATAAAACAAAACATGGCATTTACGAAGTTTCGATTTCCACCAGAATGCGGCGAACGGAGTGTCTCGACACTAGGTTCTCCCTAACTACGATGCTATGCGGAAAATAGCGTAAAAATAAATTAAAAAAAAATGTATTATTATAGTAAAATATAGTAATTAATATGTTTATGCAAGATTTATGTATTGAAAACTTTTTGCTAGATAATATTAAAATGGTAACTGTATAAATTTATTTTAGTCACTCATTCTAGTCTGTGTAACCTTTACTGCACTTTGAAATTTAAATTTGTCTGGCTTAAAATATTAAATAGAGTTATATAATGTTTGAGTTTAATGACAATGTTTTATTAACCAGCTTTAAAGAAAGGAAATACTCAATTCAGTTGTATTTTTTATGTGTCATGTGTTTAGAAATAACTTATTGTTTTTTTGTGAATTAAATTATTGTTTTTTAGCTTCACGCTGTACGCATATAGCTGGGTAGGTAGAGGGAACCTGAGAACCTAGTGTTAAGACACTCCATTCTCTTTCAACAATTCCATTCCCCAGTTTCCGCTGAATTGAGGCATTGCGTGCTGAGTGGCGGAACTCAACGCCGCGTTTTGCCTTGTTACCAAACCCAGGAAAAGAAAATACTAACATTTCCTGGAGTGGGAATCGAACCCACAACTTGTTGTGTTTACAGTCGCACGCTTGTGCCGCTGCGCCACGACAGGCGTTAATTATTATTATAAATGTGATTCATTATTAGAGACCATTGTGGCACAGTGCGATAGCCTCTTTTGTTTATTCCTAAGTTTTTATGCTCTGTTTTTTGACCATTCAGAAACATTGCTAGATCCCATGAATTTGCCCTTTATCTGAGCAAAATATAATATATAGTCGTAATATATGTATGTATACACAAGCGGTGGTTGTGGGTTCTATTCCTGAGGGGAATGATTATAAGACAAAGCGTGGCATTGGGTTCCGCCACTCAACATACAGCGTCTCGATTTCAAGTGAAAAGCGACCAACAGAGTGTCTAGAGACTAGGTTCTTTCTGACTCTTACAATGCGGGATACAGCGTGAAGCTTTTTTTTTAACTTCACGCTGTATCCCGCGTATAACAGGGTAGGCAGAGGGAACCTGAGAACCTAGTGTTAAGACACTCCATTCTCTTTCAACAATTCCGTTCTCCACTTGAGACATTGCATGTTGAGTGGCGGGACTCAACGCCGCGCTTTGCCTTATTACCAAACCCAGAAAATGAAAATACTTCAATTCCTGGAGTGGGAATCGAACCCACAACCTGTCGCGTGTACAGTCGCACGCTTGTGCCTCTGCGACACGACAGGCGTGAAGCTATTTTTTTAAATTATATTTTAGTAAGTAAGGCTAAGGCTAAGGTGTTGTTGTCACCGTTAATAAATTCGATAAGGGAGTGAGATGGTGACTCAGTCATAATGAATGATGTTCCCTTCCGAATAAATTAAACACATGACTCACTCACTATTTTAGTCATTTGATGCCAACAATAAAGATAACAATACACTGAAAGCGCAAAATAAGGAAACAATGTAAAAATATGTATTTATTACGTTATATTGATTATAGTGAAGTATTGAAGGTTTGTCTTTAGACAATGTACAGTAATTTCATATTGATAATAAAAAGTTATCGCATATAAACCATAAACATAATAATAAAAAAATTAACTTTAATTCCAATATAAATATACTTGAATAAGGACAAGTAAAGTTAAAAGGTTATATAGTACTTTCTCTTATATCTATTTATACGACGATATTTTTTTTAACTTCACGCTGTATCCCGCATATAGCAAGATAGGCAGTGGGAACCTGAGAACCTAGTGTTAAGACATTCCGTTCTCTTACAACAATTCTGTTCACTTGCCGCCAAATTGAGGTATTGCGTGTTGAGTGGCGGAACTCAACGCCGTGCTTTGCCTTTTTACCAAGCCCAGGAAATGAAAATACTAACATTTCCTGGAGTGGAATTTAGTATTTTCATTTCTTGTTGTCAAAGTGGGGAACGGAATTGTTGAAAGAGAATGGAGTGTCTTTACACTAGGTTCTCTGGTTCCCCCTGTCTACCCTGCTATATGCGGGATACAGCGTGAAGTTAAAAAAAAACATAAAACTTACAACGATCGCATGCATTGAAGAAAGTTCAACTTCCAAAATGATGACGGTAAATAAATATGACACATTGAAAAATAAATAATAAATTACTTTCGTCTTTTAAAATAATTAACCTGATATGAACGCTCAAGTTGACAGTTGACAAGAGCACCAACAAAAAACCAGCAAGTACTTTCTCTTACTTTCACTTCAATTGGCCTTGTCACTTACGTTTACTTTACGATAATTGAAAATTTGTCTTTAATACATATATTGCAACAACAATATGCCGACAACCGATGGGGAAGAAAGGTTCTCGAGTGGCGACCACGAACCGGAAGGCGTAGCGTGGGACGGCCCCCTACTAGATGGACCGACGACCTAGTCCAAATTGCGGGAAAGCGCTGGATGCAGGAGGCATCCAGTCGTGCTACATGGCGAACTATGGGGGAGGCCTATGTCCAGCAGTGGACGTCTTCTGGCTGACGACGACGACGACGACATATATTGTGAAATGTATATAAAAATATATGGTATAATACTAGAAACCCTATTGACGTGTAAAATACACTTTGCCTTAACTAGGTATATGTCACTTTATGCAAAAGTGTATGTCATGTATGGGAGTGTCAGTAATATTTATTTTAATAATTTAATGTCTCTTTTTAGTTTCACGTTGTACCTCGCATACATAGCTACGTAGGCAGATGGAACCTGAGAACCTAGTGTTAAGGCACTCCTTTCCCCACTTTCCGCCGAAGTGAGGCATTGCATGCTGAGTAGCGAAACTCAACGCCGCACTTTGCCTTATCAAACCCAGGAAATGAAAATACTAAATTTATACATTTCCTGGAGTGGAAATCGAACTCACAACCTGTCGTGTTTACAGTCGCACGCTTATGCCTCTGCGCCACGACAGACGTCTATTTAAAGTATCTCTGATATATTAATATAAAAATATAGTTTATCGCTTAGATTTACCAGTGGATTACAATTTTTATGTTAGCCGTGCCTAGGTCAATAGTTCAAGCGCATTATCTATAATTCATCTGCTTTTTAACAGTTTCTACATATATTCCATATACTCGTACATTTAAGATAGTAAAACAGTAAATGATCTCAGTCCATCTGAGTCATGTCTTTTTTAAAATTTCAACAATAAAATGTTGTGTAGAATCCGAAATGGCTTGTAGATGTCTTTTGTTTGCTTCTTTTATGTATACGTAGGTAGATCATTTGTATTTATATTGGAATTAAATTGTTTTCAACGCTTTATCTTTTATTTTTCGCGTATCACCCTCGTTTGTTGGAAGAGACCGACCAAATTTTGCGTTATGATACCCCATTTTATACTTTTCGGAACATTAAACATTGGTTCGTGGAACTCAACGTCGCTTTTAATGTCAATAAAGTGGGAAAATAAATTTATATTATAGACCTACTGCTATACTTTATGTATTTTTAACATAGATTTCTATAATCTATGTTAGGATGTTGTAGTATTTTCATTAATACAATTGTTAAACCTGTAGCCGTAAAACTCAAGTCAACAACGTGGCAGGGCATCGACCCAGGTTCAAACCAAGAAAATTGTAATATTTTGTACAATATCTCGTTTTTTTTTCACTTGAAAAGATCACTTAGTAAGGAAGAAGTAGTAATGTTAAATTCAGATTAATCTTTTCGATTTTATAATACTATGAAATCAAAAACATAATTTTAAATCACGAGCCACAGACAAAAGAACAATTAAACGAGTGTTAACTTCGGTAATCCTGAAATTTATTTAAAAGTAAGTTAATAATTTGTAGCTAAATAAATTAAAGGTTTAAACAAACATGCATATTGTCAATAAGAGACTTGGCTGCAATTTTTGCATTTATGTTTTTGATATGATTATTGTTAAGCCCAAAGATTTAAAAAGCTACTTGTCAATTTTGTTAAACACCTGTCGTGGCGCAGAGGCACAAGCGTGCGACTGTAAACGCGACAGGTTGTGGATTCGATTCCCACTCTAGGAAATGTAAAGTTTAGTATTTTCATTGCGTTGAGTTCCGCCACTCAGCACGCAATGCCTCAATTCGACGGAAAGTGGGGAACGGAATTATTGAAAGAGAATGGAGTGTCTTAACACTAGGTTCTTTGGTTCCCTCTGCCTACCCCGCATATATGCGGGATACAGCGTGAAGTAACAAGATAAGTGCTTGAGTCTGTTCCATAATTTTACTTCAAGCGAGAACGAACCTGCGACTATCATTCTATTAGCATACTAACTTTGCTTATAGTAATATCTTCGATTTATTAAATTGTATACAATAAAAATGTACAATGATAAACATGAAGTAGCTGTAGTATAAAAAAAATATAAAAACGCATTGCCTACTTATGTTATAACTAATTATATCACATGAAGATGTTTTAAAAACATTGTAAATTCGATAAAATCGTGATTTGTTTAAGGCTTAAGAAGTATGTACATATGATAAAAAAGTAAGTATTGAAGCCAATATTTATATATATATACCTATTATAAAAGATAGTTCTGTATATATTCATATAAATGTATGTAATTGTAACATACAAAATTTTTACAATATTCTTGTAGCCCTATTGACGAGTAAAATACATGTTACCCTAAGGTATGTCTCTTTATTTTATTTTTTTTTCTTTTTTTTTAACTTCACACTGTATCCCGCATATAGAGGAGTAGGCAGAGGAAACCAGAGAACCTAGTGTTAAAACACTCCATTCTCTTTCAACAATTAAACAATGTCTCTTTATGCAAAAGTGTATGTCAAGCATCGCAGTGTGAGTAATATTTATCTTTATATAGGATGTCCCAAAATTAACGCAAGATTTGAATTAAATAGAAAATGCCATTTTTAGTCTTTATAGCGAATGAATAATGAATATAATAGCAAATGGCGGCAAAGTCAAATCTTGCGTTAATTTTGGGACACCTTTATAAATACGTGAAGCAAAATCTTTGTACCACTTTTTACGAAAATTACGCGTTCTGAAACACAAGGTTCGATCGATCGGTTCGAATTTAGGATCAATTACCTAAGTATTAAATAAATAATTTGTATAGAAAAAGTAATGAATAACACTAGTTACTGCCACAATGCGCACTTTTGAATACAAATTTAGCACAAAAGAGTTTAATTTAAAAAATAATTTTATTAAGGAAGCACTAGAGAATCCTAAGAGTCATACAACACAGTATAAGGAAACGTATATATTGTATAAAAATATGAAATAAAAACATTGATATTTCATGATTAACAAATACAAATGATTAGTTTTTGTACTCGTATCACAAAAACTTTGCAAAATATGCCAATAGGTCAAGAGGGGTACTTTAATATAAAGAGGTCGGAATCCTTGATTTTTTGTGGCAGTCTATAATCATTAATTAGAAATATTTATGTATGTAAAAAGACGTTGTGGCAGTTGGAACGTATCGGAATATGTTTGGAGGTTATGGGTTCGTAAATCAATATTGAAAATGCTTAGAATTCCTCTAAGAATAATAAGTTTATTTATATATTTGTTTTTTTTAACTTCAGGCTATATGCCGCCAGTACATAGCAAAGTAGGCAGAGGAAACCGAACGTAGTGTTTTTTTTTAATACATATTTATTCTGATCACTACGGATCGTACCTCTATTCGGAAAGTGGGGAACGGAGTGTCTTAACACTAGGTTTCCTTTTGCCTACCCTGCTATACTGTATGCGGGATACCATGTGAAGCTTTCATGTATGTATGGTTGTTCCTCCATTTTATTTATAATTAAGATTTTAACATAAATACATCATAAGCGATGGAAGCATCATATAAAAAAGAATCATCAATATTGGTCTACCCAGTAAAAAGTGACGTAACACATATATGAAAATACTCCTTCGCTTACTTAGTGTAAGTCTTATCCGACTTCCAAAAAGAAAAGTGGCGATATTTTACTAACATCTGCCTATTCATGTATCTGTCTATATATATTCTTTATTGCACTTTAAAATTGCAAAGAAGTTAATAGTACAGAGCAGTAAATAGCAACGGTGGACTTATCTCTATAAGAGATACCTTCCAACCAACCGGTAGATACGAATGAAAGAAAAAAATATAACGGGATGACAGTCCGTACAATAAACAATTGAGACAAACATCTTTTTCTTTTTTTTTAACTTCACGCTGTATCCCGCGTATAGCAGGGTAGGCAGAGGGAACCAGAGAACCTAGTGTCAAGACACTCGATTCTCTTTCAAACATTCCGTTCCCCACTTTCCGCCGAATTGAGGCATTACGTATTGAGTGGCGGAACTCAACGCCGCGCTTTGCCTTGTTATCAAACCCAAGAAATGGAAATACTAACATTTTCTGGAGTGGGAATCGAACCTGTCGCGTTTACAGGTTCAGATTCCGCACGCTTGTGCCTATGCGCCACGACAGGCGGACAAACATCTTATCTAGTTAAAATATATATAAACATACTTACGTACCAATTGGGCATATATCAAATAAAATTCATAGGTAATAGAATTTTCCACAGTACCCACTGAGTGACAGATTTATTACTCGCACATTTTACAATCTTCCTGATCTTAAGACATAATATGGGTAAAAAATTTAACGATTCACTTTGATGTATAAAATTTCCATTGGAATATTATAAACATTTATGTTAACCGACTTTCAGAAAAAGAGAGTTATTCATAGTAATATTATTTTTTAGTGCATTTTCTTTCCAGTTAGTTTTCTTTGTTGATAATATTTTAATTACATATTATGATGCTTACATTTTTTCTGCTTTAACTTAACTACGTTTGTAAAAAAAAATTAATGAAAATGTATGAAATTTTGTTTTTTTTTTTTTTTTTATGGATACCGGATGGCAAA
>JAKGSA010001030.1:15616-27281 GCA_033558755.1 Philaethria dido | reverse complement strand
ATGGATACCGGATGGCAAACGAGCAGAAGGACCGCCTGATGGTAAGTGGTTACCTTCGCCCATGAACATCTACAACACAAGAGATGTACTAGATGCGTTGCCAACCTAGAGGATACAGATGGAAAGGGAGGATAATGTAGTAGTCCGCTATCGGAACCACCACATTTTAGGGAAAGGATGGGTGGGAAAGGGGAAAACCTGGCTTACATGCCATCGAACCGGAACACATCACAAGATATTTGGCGGTTCGTCTTTGACATGATAGTGGTCGCGAGCCAGACGGAGGACGAACCTCCTATTTCACCTATTATATATATCCCCTCCTGTTTCACTAAAATAGGGTTAAAATAACTTAATGTCACTTCATTAATTCTTTAATTCAATTAATTTTTCTTCAGAACATTGTGTGTTGAATGTTCTAACATTCAAGAAACCCACGCCGTGTTTTGTTTCATCAGAGCGGGCTAAGAGTATAGGGAAAGTAACTCCACGCTTTGTTCCGCATAGTAGGGAGGTAATCAGAGTGAGCCTAGTGATAAGACACTCCGTTCGCCGTGTTCCGTCCGATTTCTAGACATTGCATGTTAAGTGACGGAACTTAACGCCGTGCTTTGTCTTGGCAGAGCGGAGAATTAATAATAATTTAAATAACCATTCCCTCAAGTAGGTATCGAACCCATAAATTGCGTGATCACGACACCTGCATAATAGATATATATTTTTATATATTTTTTATCTTCAAAGCATTTAGGGATATAGACAGAAAGAATTTAGTTTTAAGATACCCTGTTCTTAGTTTTTATGTCATTTTAAAAGCGAAACCAAACACAACGCCTGTCATGGCGCAGAGGCACAAGCGTGCAACTGTAAACGCGACAGGTTGTGGGTGCGATTCCCACTCCAGGAAATGGAATTATTTTCTGGGTTTGGTAACAAGGCAAAGCGCGGCGTTGAGTTCCGCCACTCAGCGCGCAATGCCTCAATTAGGCGGAAAGTGGGGAACGGAGTGTCTTAACACTAGGTTGCTTCTGCCTGCCCTGTTATATGCGGGATACAGCGTGAAGCTATGTATGTATATACCAAACACTGCTTATTTTACCAAACCAAGGAAGTGAAAAAAATAATAAAAACAATTTTTTATCAATTAATTTCTGATATACTACGCTTACCCAATTATACTAAAATATCAAATTATATTTATAGATACTAATAAATTAATACACGAATAAATAAAGTCCCAAACAGTTGTCTAAAAGGATATCGTAGTACTACGCAGTTAGATAATGTTCGTCCATATAGATTTACATTAAATCTGTTTTTGAATTTATTTATGTTTGAATTATGATTCATAATGATATGTATGTCGCGGTTTTAATCTATTTGTGCTGCCCACTGACTATGACCGAAGTTATTAGGTTCGAATACACATAAGGGGGCTTTGCAAGGTGTCTATGAGTAAGTCTATTCTTTGGCGAAGGAAGAAACTTTTTAAAAAGGACAAAAACAACTCTTAGAACCATTTCTTCGTTATTTTGGTCGTCGTGGCAAGGACATCAAGTTCAAAGTATGAGAATATTGCATTGTCATCGGATCCGGACACGTGTGCAAATTTCGAGCAATCTGAAGACAAATGGCAAGAAATGATTAAATTCATAATAATTCTACTTTTTAGTGCATGTTATTTGAAGTCGTTATTCTTTTATGATTAAAATTTATTTATATTTCCATTATTTAAGATTTGACTTTAAAGACTTATAGACCGTAGCGTCTCTGTGTGTTAAGTTTTTTTTTATGGATAAATCCTTATGGATCCTTAAAAGAGTCCAGTTTTTATAATAAGCTTTCCTTGTTATCTAATTAAACAAAGCCTATAAAAAGTAAATAGGAAAGTAGGGAACGGAAATCTTAAGAGAACGGAGTGTCTTAACACTAGGTTCTCAAGTTCTCTCTGCCTACCCTGCTATGCGCGGGATACAGCGTGAAATTAAAAAAAAATCTATCATGCTACTAACATTAAATCTACATAATCAATCATTTTGGTATGTTACAGACATATATGTTTTATTTAGGTTAGTTTAGGTTTAGATTAAGTCGGGATGTGGGTAAAATTTCTTCATATTTACATATTCCTTAAAATATGAAAATTGTCGTGGCGCAGAGGCACAAGCGTGTGATTGTAAACGCGACAGTTTGTGAGTTCGATTCCCAATTCAGGAAATGTAAAAGTTTAGTATTTTCATTTTCTGGGTTTAGTAACAAGGCAAAGCGCGGCGTTGAGTCCCGCCAACACGCAATGCCGGCGGAAAGTGGAAAACGTTAAAACAGAACGGAGTGTCTTAACACTGACCTGCTATATTCTATGCATACCCAGCCTATGTGTGGGATACAGCGTGAAGCTAAAGAGAAAATGAAAAAATTGTGATGAAAGCGTGAAACATATATGTATAAAGTATTTTAACTCTCAACTACCAAGATGACCTTTAAAAAACGACCCAGTGACTATATTTAAAGAATATTTGCCATGTAATTATTATCAAAAGACGCATTTACATCTAGTACAAGCGATTAAACGTGTACCGGTAAAGTTCAAAGAAGTTATTGTTTTTATATTTCATTTTGTAAATACGATGTGCATGCAATGTTTGTTTCTTCAGAATATTTTTCATTTATTTAAAATCATTATTTTTTTTGTTTTACTCATTACTATTGTGAAGTTGAATTAGTTACAATCATTGGTGGGTGGCGGTTCAAATACCATCAAGTTTTTTTTAGCTTAACGTTGTATCCCGCACATAGGCTGGGTATGCATAGAAAACCAGAGAACGTAGTGTTAAAACACTCCGTTCTTTTTACGGTGCCTCACTTTCCACCGAATTGAGCCATTGCGTGGTGAGTGGTGGAAATTATCACCGCGCTTTGCCTTGTTACCAAACCCAAGAAATGAAAATACTAAATTTTACATTTCCTGGAATGGGGATCGAACCCACAACCTGTCGCATTTACAGTCGCACGCTTGTGCCTCTGCACCACGACAGGCGTCGGATCTTTATAGTTTATAAAAAACAATTCTATGCTTTTCTTTCCGTATGGAAAGATAAGTGTTAGGGAGAACATAATGTAAAGACACTTTGTTCTCCCTTCTCTAACCGAATTTGAGACATTGCCTGTTGAGTGGCGGAACTCAACGCCGCGCTTTTTCTTAATTATACTTATATTTTAAATATTTATTCAATCAGGATAGACAAAGCTTATTGGGTTCCCCCACCGCCAACGATGCCTTCAGATTAGCAGGAATCGAGCATAGATATATTTTTAGTTACTTTTTGTTTACTTTGCAGACATCAAAAAGGCATGAGGTAGACAAAAACATGCAGTTCAATGAACTTTATAGACTAATCTTTTATTTTATTAGAGGATTCCCAATATCTTTACATCAGATTAAACTAGCAGTCCCATTGACGTTGCTTAGCAACGTGTCAACATGTCATTTTTTACAAAAGTGTATGTCAAACATATTTTAACATTAACATAGGTAGCGTAAATAATATTTATTTTATGATTTTAATGTATTTCTAAGATATTATTGTAGAAAATATTATTTTCAGCGCTTCTTCTCCATGTACAGTATATGTATACCAATTTTCATACGCCTCCGTCCAGACAGCTTTCATTAAAAGCGATCCAAAATTGTCACGTATTAATATTAACTAAAGTTCCCTTGAACGCGTTAATAACGCGTCCTAAATATATTGTTATTCTGCATTTCTTCCCGATGTAAACTATAAGTAAGCCAAGTTCTCCTCTGTCCACGTAATTTTCGTAAAAAGATTATTTAATTAGTACTATAATGAATATTTATGTTGAATTATAAAATACTTGAATAAAGTAATTGTGTAAGATTTAGTATGTAATATTTACTCTTTATTTTTTATGATTAATAATTGAACTATTTATTATCTATCATTTCTGAACGTCGTGGAGAGATGATAGAAAAAGGCGGGAAAGGTTGGCGGGCTTTTGAAAGGGATAATGAACATTGTTGGTTGAGTTAAGGAAAAATAGTTACAAAATAAAGAAGATTAAACATCATATTTGAAGTATTTATTAATAGATATCGAATAGAAGAATAAATGATATCGTATTGATCCTTCAGTTAGACTTAACAATACCAAAAACGTAAAGAAATCTGATAAAAAAGCTTTTAATATTCTTCAGTATTTTAATTACTTTAAACACCTTTTCCCATTCTGCATTCCACTCGCGCGTGCTTTTAATAATAAATAGCCTGTAATTATTATGTAAATTTACCTTTATAGTTACGTGGAACACCTTCTACTTGGAGAGTGAATGTTCAAGTCCAGATATTTGATACAATAGATTGAGCTACGATCAGAAAGTGGGTACAACGATTGCAAGAGAGTAATCTTTAAGGACTATTGTATATATATTGATTTTACTATATGTTTCCCTTCTTTAAATAAATTCTTTTCTTTTTTTTTCAATTTCACGCTGTATCGGGGTAGGCAGAGGGAACCTGAGAACCTAGTGTTAAGACACTCCATTCTCTTTTAACAATTCCGTTCCCCACTTTCCGCCGAATTGAGGCATTGCGGGTTGAGTGGCGGAACTCAACGCCGCGCTTTGGCTTGTTACCAAACCCAAGAAATGAAAATACTAAATTTTTACATTTCATGGAGTGGGAATCGAACCCACAACCTGTTGCGTTTACAGTAGCACGCTTGTGCCTCTGCGCCACGACAGGCGTTATATATATATACCGGATAAATAAATACTAGAACTAAAATATAAATTTAAATATTTTTCCTCACATGTATCAACCCGTATCAGCTAAGACCAAGTTCCTATCGCCAAAGGTTGTCTGGTAGAGATTGCTATAAGCAATAAGACCGCCTTAGCACGCTATGTATCTACTTAGTTATAATTTTTATTATACTGTATTATTTTTCTTTACTTTGTGTGCAATAAAGTTTATTTATTATTATTATACTATATTATTTGGTGGTAGGAGGTTCGTCCTCCGTCTGGCTCGCGAACACTATCATGTCAAAGACGAACCGCCAAATATCTTATGATGTGTTCCGGTTCGATGGCATGTAAGCCAGGTTTTCCCCTTTCTTACCCATCCATTCCCCAAAATGTGGTGGTTCCGATAGCGGACTACTACATTATCCTCCCTTTCCATCTGAATCCTCTAGGTTGACAACGCACATACACTAGTACATCTCTTGTGTTGTAGATGTTCATGGGCGAAGGTAACCACTTACCATCAGGCGGTCCTTCTGCTCGTTTGCCATCCGGTATCCATAAAAAAAAAAAAATGTTCCATATATATTCGTATGTTCAACTATTTTGTATTGATCTATGATTTAAAAAAATTATTTATTTTTTACTTTATACTTGAAAAGAAACATTCGCTTTGCTTTTTTTGATTGCCAGTAGGTTTCTTTTTAAGGTGTTTAACATATTAACTTCCGTGTTTAATAAGTAATATATTGATGACTAAGTCCGAGCATTTCTCACTTCTACACATGAAGTATTTGTGTGAAAGGTCAGGGCAGCTCAAACTACGCGGTAATTAAAGGTTATTTTTGGCGATAACCATCAGTAAAACAGTTACCTACGTGCATGAAATAAAAAGCCGATGGTTTCACATCGATGGACCTTGGTATGAAGGACTGAGTAAAAAGACAACCCATACATACGTATATCACTAGCGGTTGGCGAAGTGTCGAGTTTAAGAAAATTTCGGTTTCCTCAAAGGCGGTAAGTCCTTTACGTCTGCAATTATATCGCTTTAATATTTATTTACAAGTCGTTTTGTGAATTCCGCGTAAAATTTCTTACATTAATTATTTTTGAGACGTAATAATTTTGGCCGTGATTTACCAACGCGGAGGATAATCGTGATATCATCGGAACATCATAAATATTTTAGAAACAATTGAATTGGCTCGGAAGAGAACGTTCTTGAGATATCCAATAAATTAACTTACCCAGGAACCAAGTATCGTTTCAAGGCGACTAAGGCAATGTCCTTATAAGAGCAATGGAAATTGCTGATTGATGCCGAAATGAATTTGTAAACATTGACCATTTTCAGACTTTTGGTAATACGAAATAATTTCATTGTTTTCAATTTTTTTTTTAATATTAATAATCTTTTTTATTTTTTTTTTTTTAACTTCACGCTACTCCGTTCTCTTACAACAATTCCGTTCCCCACTTTCCGCCAAATTGAGGCATTGCATGTTGAGTGGCGGAACTCAACGCCGCGCTTTGTCTTGTTACCAAATCCAGTAAATGAAAATACTAACATTTCCTGGAGTGGAAATCGAACCCACAACCTATCGTTACAGTCGCATGCTTGTGCCGCTGCGCCACGACAGGCGTTAATAATCTTTAATATTAATATATTTGGAAAAAAATTAATTAATATAATAAGGAAAAATAAGAATCATATATATACCTCTATATGGGTAAAGGCTGTGTTCTAGACATTAGATAAAGAGCTTAAAATAACTACATTTAAAGTATTATATTTACACAATAGACGAAACATCCTCAGTTAACGGTCCTCAGATTATGGATGGCTCTGATACCACGATATGTAACATTTAAGCGGAAACATTTTATTCACATTTCTCACAACTTTACGAGAAAGCAAATACTAATAATATCTTAGTATCTATTATATAATTTTTAACGCCTGTCGTAGCACAGAGACTCAAACATGACTGTAAATGCGACAGGTCGGGAGTTCATTTCGTGGGAATTGTAAACTTTAAATAATATTTAGTTTTCATTTTTAGGGTCTGGTAACAAAGCGCGGCGTTGAGTCCCGCCAATCAACACGCAATGCTTCAAACATAAGGCCGTTGTAGCGCAGTGGTACATCATAGTACTGGCAACGTGAGTGTTTGTGAGTTCGATTTCTACTCGAAGGAATGTTATTTAACATATTATCATATAATATTCCCGACAGTGGAACAGAATGTAACTGTAAAAGTGATTGATTATGGGTTCGATCCCCACTCGAAGAAATGATTACATTTAAAATATTTTAAACTTACTTATTGTTAAATAATTTACGGTTCTGAAAAGCGCGGCGTTGAGATCTGCCTCTTAACACGCAATGTTTCTGGCGGAAAGAGAACGGAGTGTCTTTACACTGGGTTTTCTCTACCTACCGTGTTTTCAATAAAGCGAGTAGCTGTTCATAAACATTTTCCTATATAATATATTAAAAAACAACTAAAACCAATCAAGTACCTTTCTTCATTTCTAACAAACTTATCGCGTGCAACAAAATAACAGTGTATTCTTTGTACACAATATATGGTACAAGCAGAATACGGCAGTAAATACAGTAGCCGTCAAAACTGTCCCCGCTAACTTTAAAATACACGGATCGGTGCAAATTAAAAGGAACGAATTAAAATTCTGATTTATGACCGATATTATCATACAATGGATGTACTGAATTTATATGTCTTCATTCAATGATCATAAAAAGTACAGGAAAATTTATGAAACATGTTAATTTGGTTCTCCTCTAAACGGACAGTGAGGCTTTTGTATAACAATTTATAAAGTATAAGCTTTTTTACCCGATTGTCAGAGAAGGGTTATGTTTTTCGCGCGTATCATGTATGTTTGTAATATTCTTTATTACCTCATATCTTCCAAACCCCTGGACCGAATTATATAATTAAGGTGACGTTAGAAAGGTATTGATACTCCAGTGTTCTTAGATATGTGACGTCACTCTTAATTCAATATGGTGCCCTCTAGAGGCAATTACGTCATGAATGAAAAAAAAAAATCGTTTATGAGTACCGTGTGGGGTGTCAAATGAAAGGACTTGTAACTGTATATGTCATTATATAATAAAATTCAAACCGTTATTAACGTCGTGTTTTAATTGATAATGAATTTATGATAGTGCCCTATTTAATGGGAACTATATCAGAAGTTATTGTGCGACTAGTATATACATATGTGACTGGAATCTTATATCGTTTTCTACTTATGTATTACGTGCAAAAAATACGTGTAGAATAAAATAGTTTTCCCAAATAGCAAGGTAGACAGCAGACAGCAAGAGCCTAGTGACACATTTTAAACATCACAAAACCATATTTCTATAAAACTATTCGGTATTTTTTTCCGTGCTCATTGTCACATTTTTTTTGTTTGTACCCATATGTCATGTTTCTGGTATAGAACAAAACCTAATTATATATAACTCCCACCTGACTTTCTCTTTATTTACCGATATTGAAACCACATTAAAAAATGCGCGGCGTTGAGTTCCGACACTATTTCATGCAATGCCTACATTTTAGGCAGAAAGTGGAGAACGGATTGGAGTCTTGACACTAGGTTCTCACCGTACCCTGCGATGAAAAAAACGTGAAGATACAAAAAAAAGTTGGTACATTTTAGCATAAAAAAAATATATTTTCTTCTAATAAGATCTGAACTTTGATCATCAAATGCAAGTCGCGACATGTCCCACCGTGCCGCGATTTCATCACAATTTACATAATATGCTATTCGGAGTAGACTCAACGGCGTCAGGTCGTTTTATATCAGCAAGTGTAGAGTTTCAATATAATATATGTTTTTATTTTAGACGTTGAGCATCTATCACTGTATTTATTAATTCAACATATCATTCATATATACTCTATTAATAAGGTTAATCACACGAAGGATATTCGGACAAACTGGTATTAATCATCGAAATCATTAAATTGATCGCTTATAATATTAAACCAATCAAGGCGTTTTGATTTATTTACCATATATGGTAAATTATACCTTTTATGTACATGTTACATACAAACTTTGAAAGGTTTACCTATAGAGTGATTATTTTTATTTAATTATTTTAATCAGGATATGAAGTTAATTAGTAGTAATTCACGCCATTTAAAAAAACTATATTTTAAAAAGTGGTCTAGAAATAAAAATGATAATGAGATTAAAATATTTTTTATTGCATTTTTTACAACGTAATCAGACTGATATCAAATTTTATTAACTCCGAAACGGAGGAACAGTATATATTTGTCATTTATTATTATAGAGTTTACGATTATGAACGGACAACTGGAACAGGTTTCCAATCGGACCAGTTCTAATCGTTTGTTTTATCTAAAAAGCTATATTATGTAAATTCGTCATTCCTTTTTGGTGGCATAATTCTTTTCTAATGTTAAGTAAATTGTATGATTCATAATAGATTTTTTATTATTTTATGCACGTAAGTGATACGAGAGGTGACATTCTTGACCCGAGTCGAGTTTTAAATTGAATGGCGAGGCTGTAATTATTTTCGTCAAATGAACTAAATTTTATAAAAAATCAATAAAAAATGTTAATATATTTATTTTATTGAGATTTATGTTAAAAGCTTTATTTGCAGAAAGCTTTTTAAAAATGCGTTAATTTTGGTTTTATTCTGCTCAATTAGTAAGTAATGGTGCTTAAAAAGCATTATTTTTTTAATGGAGCTGAAGTCAATTAGTTGTATATTAATTTAAGCTGGTCAATCCGTTATTCGTAAAATACGTGTCACTTTAGTGACGGTTATGTCACTTTATACAAAAGTGTATGTCAAAGTCCTATAACCTATTTATATCTAATTTTTTATAGCTTCACGCTGTATCCCGAATATCGCAGAGTAGGCAGAGGGAACCAGAGAACCTAGTGTTAAGACACTCCGTTATCTTTTAACGTTTCCGTTGCCTAGTTTCCGCCGGATTGAGGCATTGCGTGCTGAGTGGCGGAACTTAACGCCGTGCCAGGAAATTAAAATTCATTTTGGATTGGGAATTGAAACCACAACCTGTCGCGTTTGCAGTCGCACGCTTGTGCCTCTACGCCACGACAGGCATCAATATATCTATTTTATTTTATTAATTTACCTTATGTCTAATGTTTTTTTGTAATACAATAGAAATACGTAGAAGCTAATCATTCTCTGTACCAATTTCCGTATCAATTTTAATATTCCTCGTTTATAATTTTCGCAGTAAATAGTAGAAAGTATTTTCATTACGTATTAATATATCCATTTCTAACATATGCAACAAATAGCTAGCTATTTTCTATAAAATAACGTATCATAAATATTTCATAATATAAAATAATATCGTGTGTTATTAAGTATTATTATGTCTACCCTGCTATATGCGGATGCAATGCAATGCATGCAAAAAAAAAAATATATATATATATATATATATATATATATATATATATATATATATATATGTCTACTAATATTATAAATATGAATGTAAGTTTGTTTGTTACGGTTTCATGCCAAAATTACTCAAACGATTATCATAAAAAGTTGCACATATATTTTTAGAGGTATCGAAAAAGAAGGAAACTTTTTATTAAAGACAAAGGGTTAAGTTCTAATGGATTGTAATAATATTTGATATTTATTTATGGGTTTCAACGCGAGCGAGGCCGCGGGTAAGAGCTAGTTAAAAAATAAACAAAAAATATAAGCTTAATCTCTAAACCTCAGAATATTACATCTAGCGGTTGATATTAAAACACTTTACATATACATGTTTTATATCTAGTTTCTAAAGTTCAACGAAAGATGGCGTTACTATATCATAAAAAGCTCTTGATGCCTTCTGCAATTATACGCTAAGAAAACAGATGGCACTATGCCAATATAAAGCCGTATGAGGCGTGAATAGGTTGATAAATTTACTTACAAAGAGCATTTAAATGACTTTCTATTTTGTTGTTCTTGTTCTGTTTTTATAAACAAATTTTGCAAATACGCAGAATTTGCAGAACTTAAACGTAAATACCGATAATACCGATAACGTTTTTTTTTTATTGATAAAGGATAGCAAACGTGCAGAAGGACCACCTGATGGTAAGTGGTCCTTCGCCCATGGACGTCTACAACAGGAGTTGTAAATACGTTGTCGACCTTGTTCCAGATGGGAGGGGGAGGAAATAATGTAGTGGTCGCGGCAGATCACCCTTGAAACCACCACATTCTGAGGAAAGGATGGGTGAGAATAGGGAAAATCCTGGCTTATATGCCGTCGAACCGGAGCACTCCATTAGGTATTTGGCGGTTCGTCTTTGACATGATAGTGGACGCGAGCCAGTCGGAGGACGACCCTCCTACCACCAAACTACTGGGATACCCGCCTCTTACGGGACGCTACCCAGCAAAGTTCACAATTTACAATAATTTAAAATTAATTTACAGTAACGTGAATTTTGAAGCTATAACTCCCTGTAGCTTGTATTTGCCAAATCTAATTTAATAATGGCTGTTATGAACTACTGATTATTATCAAAATATTGTATACATATATAAAAAAAAACTATAACACCTTAAATAAAATGCATTAAAAAGTAACATTTTACGAATGACTCAAAAACTACTTCGCCAAATTTTAACAAAATTTAATTGGGATCACATCATTAGCTATCATATAATCAGAATCATTTCAATCAATCAATCAATCAATCAATCGTTGAGTTCCGCCATTCAACACACAATGCCTCAATTCGGCTGAAAGTGGAGAACGGATTAGTTGAAAGAGAATGGAGTGTCTTAACACTAGGTTCTCTGGTTCCCTCTGCCTACCCC
>JAKGSA010001030.1:0-15514 GCA_033558755.1 Philaethria dido | reverse complement strand
ACCTTAAAAAAATGCATTAAAAAGTAACATTTTTACGAATAACTCAAAACTACTTGGCAAATTTTAACAAAGTTTAATTGGGATCACTTCAGAAGCACTAGCTATCATATAAATATAATCATTAGAATACTTATGGGGTACAACATCTGTCGTGGTGCAAAGGGACAAGCGTGCGACTGTAAACGCGACAGGTTGTGGGTTCGATTCCCACTCCAGGAAATGTAAAATTTAGTATTTTCAGTTCTTGGGTTTGGTAACAAGGCAAAGCGCGACGTTGAGTTCCGCCACTCAATACGCAATTCCTCAATTCGCCGGAAAGTGGAGAACGGAATTGTTGAAAGAGAACGGAGTGTCTTAACACTAGGTTCTCTGCCTACCCCGCTACATGCGGGATACATCGTGAAGTTAAAAAAAAAAAGAAAAACTTATGCGGTAACATACTTACAAAATTCAGCCTTGAGAGCCTTTCATTTTTGAAGATAGTAAAAAATAAAAAAACAATTAATATAGCTAAGTAAGTATAATTTCAATCCTTAATCTACCATTAAATATTTTAACATTCAAAACATGTCAAAGACATTCGACAAAAACTGGATAGCAATTCTCTATATCGTCGGCGACAGCTCGAGCGATAGGCGCGTGACTATTCCTTAATTTAATCATAGTATTATTATTTAGTGAAACATCAGAAAATGTTTCAATTACAATATTGTTATGTGGATGAGTCACTTTTAGTGATGGCAGCTGTTTCGCATGTCCCGATATAAAGCCGAGTTCTCGACATATCGATTCTAATTCTGATTTTGTATGGTTTTGAGTGGAATAGCATTTTGAGTACCAGACACCGTGAGATCGAATGATTACTTCTCCAATGCCGTGCCTGAAATAATAAATTTTGTTTTAATATATATATTTTTTTTATTTAACAAATATAATGTAATATAAACTTAATCATTGGGCAAAGCGCGGCGTTGAATTCCGCCACTCAACACGCAATTCCTCTATTCGGTGGAAAGTGGAGAACGGAATTGTTGAAAGAGACTGGAGTGTCTTAACACTAGGTTCTCTGGTTCCCTCTATATGCGGGATGCAGAGTGAAGTTAAAAAATAAATAAATAAACTAAATCAGTAGGCTCAATCTTAGTAATAACTGGCTTGCTTTCTGTGAGAGAGAGACAGACAGAGAAACACGCGCTCGCTGCACGGTTTACAACTGTAACAAAAAGTGTCGTTACAACTTTTGGTCTTAATTTTTTCCATATAGCCCCCTTTCGCAACGTGCGATAAGGAACTTCGTTCCAAAATATGCGTTGTTTATTAACCAGTTTTATAAAAGAAGGATATTATCAATTCGACTACTGAGTTTTTTATAGTGCATGACTTTTTACTGGGTCAACCAATTCCGATGATTTTTTTTTATATTATAGCTAATACTTCTGAAGTGGCCCCATTTAAATCTAGTAAAGATTGGATGAGTAGTTTATGAGTTATTCGTAATAATTTAATTTTTAGTGCGTTTTACTTGAAATTGGTATTCTTTTTTTATATATAGTAAATTAAAAAAGTATTGTAGGCAAAAAAGCAAAAAATATGATTTTAACTCGAAAAAAAATATTATCTTTTCTCCGCTCTGGCAAGACAAAACGCGGCGTTGAATTACGTCGAATTTAGACTGAAAGCACCGAACGGAGTACCACTAGGTTCCCTCTGACAACCCACTAAAAATAGTATTCAAACTTATTTAAACTTTTTTTTTATATTTTATGTATAATTATTAAAGTTACTCTCCGACAACGCACCTGTAGCTCCTCTGGTGTTACACGGGGCCGTGGGCGGCGGGGATCACTTACCATCAGGTGACTCGAACGCTCGTTTGCCTTGTCCTTTCCATAAAATAAAAAAAAAAAAAAAAAAAAAAAAGAAAAGAAAGTTAGCTTCCATTAAAGCTTGCAGAATTTAAATACTTACGGTGTCCCGTGGGGTGCGTTTAATCCTATACAAGCGTTCTCATCCTCCCCATTAGGACAGTCACGTACACCATCACACACCATGTCCATAGCTACGCAGTAATCTTCGTGATTTGATATGCCAGAACATCTAAAAATGTTAATGTTTTTAATATATTTATATTTTACCGCCTGTCGTGGCGCAGTGGCACAAGCGTTCGACTGTAAACGCGACAGGCTGTGGGTTCGATTCCCACTCCAGGAAATTTTAGTATTTCATTTTCAGGGTTTGGTAACAAGGCAAAGCGCGGCGTTGAGTTCCGCCACTCAACACACAATGCCTCAATTTGGCGGAAAGTGGGGAACGGAATTGTTGTAAGAGAACGGAATGTCTTAACACTAGGTTCTCGGGTTCCCTCTGCCTACCCTGCAATATGCGGAATACTGCGTGAAGTTAAAAAAAATAAAAAAAAAAATCTATGACATAAAAACTTACTTATAACTTTTCTTTGCAAAACATTTACAAAACATTGGATCCTCATCGCTTCTATCATGACAGTGTAGGATCCCATCGCATAACCTCGAAGGCATCACCCGCCTCAAATAGTCAGAGCAAGTCGTCTGCTTCGGCTCGTCTGTACCATCGCCACAGTCATCGTTGCCGTTTTTGAAAAGCTCTTTTGGTATGCATATACCGTTGTGACATTTTAATTGACCGACAGGGCATTCTGTTGAAAATATATTACTTTATTAAATAAAGTGTTTTATTTATGTCAGTCAGGGTTTTCTATCAAGTCTAAGTTTTATCTGTATACTCTATTTTCATATAAAAATGTTTAATTTTCTTTAATTACAATAGATATTACTCAACACGCAATGCCTCAATTCGGCGGAAAGTGGGGAACGGATTTTTTGTAAGAGAATGGAGTATCTTAACACTAGGTTCTCAGGTTCCCTCTGCCTACCCTGCTATATGCGGGATACAGCGTGAAATTAAAAAAAAAACAATAGATATTTATTCATATTATCTTTTTGATGAAAACCTATTTATTAATATTAGAAAAATTGTATGAAAGACTTATCAACTTATACACGCCAGGTATATTATTACAATTCCAATTTAATAAAATTCCTTTCCTATCTTGGAGTAAGACAACCAAAACAAAACTTCAACTTAATGGAACTCAAATATTATTTACAAAAGAGCTCGCCTAGAATTTAAGTAAACAGAAAAATCTGACCGCGTAAAAATATAGTATTTCTTTATATTATTATTAAAATTAAGATATACACGTAGATAAATATAATGAATACTATCTAAGCTTTTAAAAATATTTTATTTGAAGTAAGAAAACCAAAAAATATGCCTAAACTTAATGGAACTCTCCAAAATTATTGATAACTAGCTGTGCTGCGATTTCGTTCATGGAATTTAACAAAAAAGTTATATTGTGATAAATTTATGTTATTAGAACATTTTTTATTACATAGAAGTAGCTTAAGTTACTCCTTATTACTTCAGCTACCTGCCTGCAAAAGTAACGTCAAAATTGGTCCAGCCATTTCAGAGATTAGCCGGAACAAAGACAGACAGACAAAAAATGTAAAAAATGCTATTTTGTTATATGTATTCTAGATTTATTCATATGTATGGTACAAAAATGGCTATTTTAATATTATAAACAGACACTCCAAGTTTATTTATATGTATAGATAAAGGTCATAGTCATTGTCTAATATTTAAACAGATAAAAGAACCTCACCACAGCCACGGTAATGCGGATCTCGACTACAAATATCGTGTTTCTTTTTGCAAGATTCTTTGAATTCGTCACCACCGTCCTCGCAATCAGTGACCCCATCGCAGACGGAGCGCAATTTAATACACGAACCCCTTTGACACCGGACTCCTTCGCAACCATCAAACAAATTTTCCTCTATGGAATCTGATAAGTGTTTTTCTGGAGAAGAAAATTATTTAAGTATCAATTTTTACTATTTTTTATGATAATTGAATGTAATTTTTCGTGTAATCCATGTAGAATAGTTGAAAGATTTATTTCAGCTTCACGCTTAGCAGTGTAGTTAGACAGAATATAGTATCATGACACTGTCCTATACACTTTTTTTTTTTTATGGATAACGGATGGCAAACGAGCAGCACTTGATGGTAAGTGGTTATCTTCGCCCACGAATATCATGAATGTCTACAACACCAGAGATGTTGTAGATGCGTTGTCAACTTAGAGGATACAAATGGAAGAGGAGGACAATGCAGTAGTCCGCTATCGGAACCACCACATTTTGGGGAAAGGATGGGTGGGAAAGGGGAAAACCTGGCTTACATGCCATCGAACCGGAACACATCAAAAGATATTTGGCGGTTCGTCTTTGATATGATATTGATCGCGAGGTAGTCGGAGGACGAACCTCCCACCAAACTAGTACACTAAACTACTGGGATACCCGCCTCTTACGAGACGCTACCCAGCAACGGAGGGGAATTGTATTCTAACCTCGTCCCCTCACAGGGAAAAAACTTTTAATATCAATTAAGTTTTATAAGATTAATTTCTGAACAAATTTAACAATTGAAAATCTTCCGCTAATTTCGTTAAAGAATAAATAATAATTAAAAAGGCTTCACATGGTATAAGTTCTTAATAAAATAAGATTCGTTTACTTCAGCAATAATCACTCATAACTCAAGAAATGTGACATTTAGATAGAGTTAAAGAATCATATTTTTCCGATAAAATTATTTGTAATTATCACCTAATCAAATTTTTCTGCATCACTCGTTGACATTTAAAATTTCTATTTTAAGAAATTTCTATAAATAAACACACCTAACAATATGGAATTAAAGTTGTCAAATTAGTTAGAAATACGACAAATCAGGAATTTTAAAAATCATCGATTAGGTACTTTACTTTAGTGGGAGAGTCATAAGTATATAGATAATGATTAAAATATTTTCACTTCTCCACTATTATAAAACAAAGTGCGGCGTTTACTTCCGCCATTTACGCAATAATAATTTCTAATAATTTCTTGAATTTTGAAGAACTTCTGGCGGAGAACATAGGATCTTGAAGCTAAGTTCCCAATGAAAACCCCGCTATTCGTAATTGAACGTGAAGCTGAAGAAAAAGAGAATGTATTTACACGAACGCTTGAACTTGAGATAATATTTTAATTTTTAATTCAAATTCCTCTTCAAAAAATTCTTAAAAAAATAGAGATATGACAATATGCAATATTTAAGAATGGACAGATATTAAGTAACTAGCAGAAAGCCAATTTTATATATTACATTGTATATACCTAATTATTGCATGATACGAGAAATACGTTAAAATAAAAATATTAAATCTATACCTTCATAGTATTTCATTTCATGTTTCAAATTTCCAATATTGGTGGCAATAACCTTGTCTTCAAAAGCGCACTCAGCGTTTCCCTGTACAAAGGAGGCTGCTGGGTACCATCCTTGCTTAGTGTGACAGCTTATTATACCTGCCCATTGGCGTTCCGAGTGATACTGTAATAGATTTAAAATTAATAAAAATAGAGAATAAATGCCATAGTAGCGCAGTGGTTTAGTGTCTGACTTATGTATGTTTTGTGTTGGTTCAATTCCCACTGGAAGGAATGATTATATTTAAATTATTTACATTTCCCCGCGCTAGTAAGAAAATACGCGACGTTCTGTCATTCTATAAGCAGTACTTTTTTCAAGATTTCGAGGAACTTAGTGAACGGAATGTCAAAGTAGTCTATTGTCAGTATCAAAACACAAGATTCTTCCTGACTATGCGGAAAAAATAAAAAAAAAATGACGCAAAAGAAAAATGCTTAAAGCCACATTACCTATCCATGTTTATAAAATATATATTAAAATCATATCTAAGCTTCAAAGTATACATAGATAGTTTTTTAACAATTTTCTTGATTGGGAATCGAACCCATAACTATCTATATAATCAGTCTCTTACCAACTGCACCTATGTGGCTTTATTCGGATTTTCTCATTTATCAAACGAGAATTAATGAATGAAGAATGAGTATTTCTTTTTTTATTTTTTTTTTATTGATAACGGACGGCAAACGAGCAGAAGGACCACCTGATGGTAAGTGGTTACCTTCGCCCATAGACATCTACAACACCAGAGATGTTGTAGATGCGTTGCCAACCTAGAGGATACTGATGGAAGGGGGGACAATGTAGTAGTCCACTATCAGAACCACCACATTTTGGGGAAAGGATGGGTGGGAAAGGGGAAAATCTGGCTTACATGCCATCGAACCGGAACACATCATTAGATATTTGGCGGTTCGTCTTTGACATGATAGTGGTCGCGAGCCAGACGGAGGAGAACCTCCTACCACCTAATAAAAGTATGCTTGCTCTATCTAAAATGTATGAACATTTACGTAGTTTTTATATGTAAATGAGATGAAGATACTTGTATGAAATATGATAGAATATTAAATCAAATCAAATATGCAAGAACTACAAAAGACTACATTTGGGTAAAGTAAGTAAAATATTTTCCTTCCATCGAGTTATATTAAACTAGAAAACATTTTATGAAGGAGCTTCACACTTTATCCAGTATACTAGGGTAGTCAAGGAGAACCTAGTGTTATGACACTCCATTCACTGCTTTTCGCTCGAGTTAGAGACATTATTAAGTGGTAGAGCCCAACGCTTCGCGTTGTTTTACTAGAGCAGAGAAATAAAAATAATTTTAATATAACTAGGGCGTACCCCTTAAGCGAAGGTGAAAAGAGGGGGAGAGGTAGGTTAGGTTACCTGGTTGACATGTGTCGAAAAGGACATGAAAAAACTTAATTCTTAATAAGAGTGATGCGAGTCATTGAACCACATGGCGCCGCATGATAAGGAAAGCGTATAACGTATAACGGGATAAGGCGAGGACAAAGAAGAAGCAGAAGATAACCGTTCGCTGCTTTCCACTCGAATTCAAGACAATTTTTTTAAAGCAGGTATACAATTTTATAGTATTATATCTGTTTTTTTAGCTGCACGCTGTATCTCGAATATAGCAGGGTAGACAGAGGAAACCTGAGAACCTAGTGTTAAGACACTCCGTTCCCTACTTTCCGCCGAATTGAGGCATTGCGTGTTGAGTGGCAGAAATCAACGCCGCGCTTTGCCTTGTTACCAAACCTAGGAAATTAAAATACTAAACTTTTACATTTCCTGGAGTGGGAATCGAACCCACAACCTGACGCATTTACAGTTGCACGCTTGTCACGGAAGGACATGCGATATATCGATTATATCTAATATTCAATATTTGTATAAAATAAAAAAGTCGTAAACTCATTTTTTTATGACATGTTCGTAAAAAACAGCTACCACTAATTAAAATAAAATAAAATTAAGACAATGAGTACTAAATTTTATGTTATGATTGCTATAAAACAGAAGATATTCTTAAGATTTTACGATTTTTTTAGTGTGAAACGGCATATTTTGCGATTGGACCAAAATCACCGTAAATATATATTTTAGATGTATATGTACATCCCTATTCACAGTATAATACGTGTAGGAAAACCTTTGGGACCCTTTTTACGAAAATTATACGCACAGAGGTTTATTGTAATTGGCATAAATACAATTTGTATGAAAAAAAAGTGCAGAACACCAATATTTTTTATAAGAAAATACTTAAATGTTATAAGCAGTACTGTGTGACAAATGCTTTGAATAAAATGTCACACAAGTTGCTTAGATCTTGGGACGTTAGGAGACTATGTTAAATTGTACCATAATTATAATATCATATATTTTTTTTTTAACTTCACGCTGTAACCCGCATATAACAAGGTAGGCAGAGGGAACCAGAAAACCTAGTGTTAAGACACTCCGTTCTCTTACAACAATTCCGTTCCCCACTTTCCGCCGAATTGAGGCATTGCGTGCTGAGTGAGTGCGGAACTCAACGTCGTTACCAAACCCAGGAAATGAAAATACTAACATTTCCTGGGGTGGAAATTGAGCCTACAACCTGTCGCGTTTACAGTCACACGCTTGTACCACTGCGCCACGACAGGCGTATTTATTAATATATTATGTTTGTTCTTCTTTGCTCTCACTTCGTACTTTTCCGAAATATTCTTGTTTTAATATTATTAAATCTTTACTACACAAATCTTTAAATAGTAATTAAAATTTAAAAACTAAATAATATGAATATAACAATAAATTCACTTCCAAATTAAATATAGAAAATGACTTACGTAACAAGTGCTAGAGTTATCTTGACGCACAAAACATCGATGGTTCAAATCGCAATCATCAATTTCTTTTAGGAAGATGCTAAAAGTCTTATTTAGCTTATCTTGTCCGACGGCTATACATTTTTTATTCTTGTTGTCTTCTGAATGACTAGAAATAATATTTCTTTATATAGTGATTTGAATGCAAAAGATAAATGAATTATTTCTCATACTGAGTTGGCAACAGAAAGTGGGTAACAAGGCAAAGGGCGGCGTTGAGTTCCGCCACTCAGCACGCAATGCCTCAATCCGACGGAAAGTGGGGAATGGAGTGTCTTAACACTAGGTTACCTTTGCCCACCCTGCTATATGCGGGATACTGCGTGAAGCTATGTATATATGTATTGATTTGGCAATATAACAGCGAAAATTTAAAACATTATTATTTTCATTGTCACATTCACGTTGTATTTTATAAATCAAAATTCTAAATAAACAACACATCAACAACGTGAACAAGTTATTAACATATTGATATTTTTTTAATTGAAATCAAACCTATAGAACACAAATATCTCTATTTTTTTTTAGCTTCACGCTCCCCGCATATAGTAGGATAGGCAGAGGGAAACTGAGAACCTAATGTTAAGACACTCCGTTCTCAACAATTCCGTTCCCCACTTTCCGCCGAATTGAGGCATTGCGTGCTGAGTAGCAGAACTTAACGCCGCGCCTTGCCTTATTACCAATCCCACGAAATGAAAATACTAAACTTTACATTATCTGGAGTGGGAATCGAACCCACAACTTGTCGCGTTTACAGTCGCACGCTTGTACCTCTGCAACATGACAGACATTTTACTCTATATTCTAATATAATATTCTGAGAAATTTATTTTATATTCTTAAATTACTTACGATGACGTTACAACCATAGGTTTCACCATCGCTGAATAAGTAGCTGGTTGTTTCAAATGTAATAACATGACTTTACTACGATATAGGTCTTTACTAGCGTCGACCTGGTACACTTGTTCATACGGGCCTGTCGTCGCATCAAGTGTTTTATGTGACCCGAGAAGTACTGCGATATAACGGTGGCTTAATCTGAAATGAAAATGTTATATATTCTTTTACTTACAAGAATAATAAATACATGGGAAGAAATAAAATAATATAGTACTTAGTGGGCTTCTCTTGAAGAGACCTCTTCCACCCAACCTGTGGAAGTGGATGAGTGTCAAAAAACGGGATAGAAAAACTTTGCAATTGTAGAGAAAGAACGAAAAAAAGAAGAAAAAAATACATGACATAAATAACACAATGTTATATATAATTTAACTAGATATTATTAAAAAAGAGCAGCTCCACACTTTATCCCGCATGGCATGGCTCAGTCAGAGAGAATCTTATGTCAAGACAATGAATGAAAAACCCTATGTTTTTGGAACATTGCGTGTTAAGTGACGGAACTCAACGCCGCGCTTTATAATTATTAACCCGAGTGGATATCGAACCCACAAACATCGTGTTTATAATTAAACACTGTTCCACTGCGCCACTATTGCCCATTGACATCATTAATATTCTTTAAATAGTAAATTTATTACAGTAATTCATTTTTTTATTTATTTCCAATATTTAGCAAAAAACCTTAAGTAATTTTGTAAGATAATTACCGCATTAGTGTAAAATTGTGACGCGGTAATTAACGCCCACCTCATAAGCGTTTTTAAAAGCAATAACATATTTTTAGTATTGAAAGTTGTAAATGTACTAATGAAATAATAATAAAAAAAAAATATAAAATAAAAAAAATATGAAATAAAAGTGAATACAGTTTCCTAAAGAAATCCCGTTATTACAAAAAAAACCTATCCTATCAATATATAATTTTTATCCTAGCAATATATAATTTCTTTTTTTTTGTGGATAACAGCTGGCAAACGAGCAGAAGGACCACCTAATTGTAAGTGGTTACCTTCGCCCATGAACATCTACAACACCAGAGATGTTGTAGATGCGTTGCCAACCTAGAGGATATAGATGGAAGGGGAGGACAATGTAGTGGTCCGCTATCGGAACCACCACATTTTGGGAAAAAGATGGGTGGAAAAGGGGAAAACCTGGCCTACATGCCATCGAACTGGAACACACCATAAGATATTTGTCGGTTCCTCTTTGCATGATAGTGGTCGCGAGCCAGACGGAGGACAAACCTCCTACCACCAAACAAAAATAAAAATAAATATATCAAAATTTATAGATACACAGTAAAAATACTCACGTAGCACCTTGCAAGCAATAATGATTGACTAGAACCCAGGACAGATCAATCAAAATACCAGTACATTTATATTTTCCATCAATATACAACTTAGCTATCCATGGCCAATTGTTGGACTTGTTGCTTACTTCTTTCTTATTACGTAATCCCTGATTTATATTAAAATCAGTATATAAGGAATGGTCACAGAAGATATAAAGTGCCATACATGTCTTTGTTATATTGGGAACACATTCTTCCTTTATTAATTTAGGATTTGTGATGGTTCTCAATTCATCTTTTTCACTAGATTTGTACGCAAAATGTACTGGAATCTTTAAATCAGTGTCCCTTCTGTTTCTATCTTCTATAACGTCAAGATCGTGTTTCATATTTATGTGTTTTATGAAATAACGATTTGCTGAACTGTAAAGACGTATTGTTTTGTTAAACATTAATATTAATTATATTAGTGTATTGTTTATAATTGTATTCATTTTAAGTTACTTGTAAAAAAATACAGGCAAAGTTTTTAAGAGAATCACTAACTAAGCAAGATCAGTTCAGTAGTCACTGCATTAATTATCATGATCCAATTAATGTTTTCTATTGTTTAAAAAGCATGTCAGGATTCGATGACATATAAATTCGAAGCACGAACTTAATAATAAGAATTTTAAGCGTATTGCTTTCCAGTTTCTTTTTGATTTGGTGTTATTATGTTTAGAAATATTAAATTATAATATCATTTTCAACGTGATATACCTAAATCCTAAATATCGACAAATGTGAGCAGCAGTTTCTTCTTGTTGAAGTATAGACATATCGTCTCTACACATAACGTGCCATTTGTTGTTGTGCCTTTCTGTAACGAAACCTTCTAAACTAACCTCTGGTCTCCCATTTAGATCGTAAAGTATATTCATTCCATTGGATAAAGTATCTGAAAAGTAAGAAAAAACAATATGAAGCGCAAGCATCTAGATTATTAATCTTTTATTTTTTATTACATAATTCAATTATATTATTAATAACGCCTGTCGTGGCGCAGAGGCACAAGTGTGCGACTGTAAAGCGACAGGTTGTGGGTTCGATTCCCACTCTAGGAAATGCAGTATTTTCATTTTCTGGGTTTGGTAACAAGGCAAAGTGCGACGTTGAGTTCTGCGACTCAACACGCAATGCCTCAATCTGGCGGAAAGTGGGGAACAGATTTGTTGAAAAAGAACGGAGTGTCTTAACACTAGGTTCTCAGGTTTCCTCTGTCTACCCTGCTATATGCGGGATACAGCGTGAAGTTAAAAAAAAAAATAATAGAATGCTCACAACAATCCAGTTCATCTTCTCCTAAAGGGCACTGCGGTACTCCGTCACAAACATATTTAGAAGCTAAGCATATTTCACTATGCTTACAAAGAAACTGATCTTCTTCGCAACTATCTACAATAATAGCAAATAGACTAATTTAATTGCATAATCATGTTACAATGTCAGATAACAGTTGTCAAGAAAATTAAATATTATTGACTACTTCATACATTTAAAAGTCAAAGATTTAAGGAAAATTTTAAATTCAATTATCAAGTAAGTTTATTTTTACTTCCTATAAAATACTTACAACAGTCAATTTCATCTTGGCCATCAGCGCAATCGAAGTTTCCGTCACATATAAGCTTACTGTCAAATGATGTTATATAATCAAAGCAGTTACAGTCTAGTTCATCAGTTCCATCTTCGCAGTCTGCTTTATGATCACAGCGAGTTATGTAAGGCACAACTTGGTATATTCTAAATGAAAAACAAAATAAATATTATGTACAATTCCTGTCTATGGGTTCCATATATTATGTTTTATTGGTTTTAATAATATTATGGATTCTATCTAAATATTTGAAAATTTTACTCTAGGACGCTACAATTCCTCTCTTAATATTTAAAAAGTAGTTTTACTTATATAATGTTAAGTAAAAAACTTTTTAACATAGCAGAATAGGCAGAGAGAAAATAATAAGACACTACTCTCTTCCCTTTATACCTGAAAACGAGATATAAGCTATTTACCGTCTACATTGAAATTCTGCGGGGCTACGATGCTTTTTCCTGATTTTAGCTGGTTGAAGTTCTGATAACGTAATAAGATCTTCTATTCTATTTATATCACCTTTAGTATTTAACAATTCATTAAGGTTTATTTTATGATTCAGGTTAGTTTCAGATGAGTTTTGATCTTCTTGTATAATAGTTGTATTTATTTGTGTCATTTGCATTTCCTTGTCAAGTAAATTCAAGTGCGGTAAAAGTTCAATTATCAGCCCCTGTGATTCTTTTTCTGAATTATTTTTTTTATTGTTTACATTTTTATCTATATATTCTAAGTTTATATTTTCATTGTTGAGCGTTAACTCATGAGTTTTTTTATTGACATCATCTATGTTACCAAAATTTTGCCCTGTAAGAGTTTTTGTATCGCTCCCTTGAACAGTCGAAAATGGTGGGGATGTAAAAGGTAATAACTGTTCTGTAGTTATTATAAATTCATTACTTTCAAATTTAGTTTGATTTCCTCCAAATACATAAGAAATTGGCTGTAATGAATCCATTGAATTTTCTGACATTATTTCAGGCTGCTCAAATACTTCATTAAAAACAGGATCTTCAGTTATATTTTCATCGAAATTTTCTTGTGAACTTGTATTTAATATTTCGATTGTGGAGGGGTGCTTAAAATCATCATCGAGATTGTTTGTTGGTTTAATTTTTTGTGCATTTTTATTCGCACCTTGAGAAATTGATTTGTTTAAATTTAATATTTCTTTAGAGCCCTGTTTTCCCCCTAATATAGTTACTTCACTTTTAGGTGTATCTGCAAATATTGATGCAGTTGTAGTAGTGTTAAGAGGTAAACCGTTACTTATATGAAATTCTATAATACCTTCAGCTGAAGTAGGCGCTTGATTAGAATTGACTATATAATTATTGATATCAAGTATAGTAATATTCTCCTTCATTTCTAATTTACTTTTATTTTCGTTTTTATTATTTATATTATCATGTTTAGGATGAATAGTATACTCTTCTTTTATTTTATATTCATTTATATTAGAAATTTTCCTGGCTTTACTTTCACTGGACAATGTTTTATTTAAACTAATTATTTCTGTGACATTTTCCTCAGATTTTAAATTATTTTTATCAGAGATATTGATTTTGTTTCCAAGCTCATCAGACTTTAATAATGAAGCGCTAATATTTTGCCCCAATTTTGATTCTAAAACAGTCTTGATACTTGCTTCCCGTGCCAAAGAGTTTTCTATGGTATTCGTGGCAATATCATCAGGTAAATTTTCACTTTCGCAATTGAATTCATCTTCTCCATCAAGACAGTCTATTATTTTATCACACATTCGTTTTTTTGGTAAGCACTTAGAAATCCCAGAATCACATCTAAAGCCTGGACATTCTTGTTTTGGTTGAATTAGAGGTAACGTATTTGTTGCTGCCAAAAAAATAATATTTTATAAATATCTAAAACAGGTAAACAGTAATAAAATAATGATAAAGAAAACTTATAATTTCAATGATTTATAAAATTGACGCATAGTAATAATACTTTCACTGTATTAAGCATTTAAACACTCACATGTATGATATCTTATCCATTGGACGAAAAGACTAACTCGCGTATAAACACCTGGTTCACCTTTCCTAGCACATCCATCGCCAAATGGCCCCTTAACTACTCCAGCGACATACCATTGTTGTGCATTTGCAGGGTTTCTACACAACAGAGGTCCTCCACTATCACCCTTAAAATATATTGATATTATAATAAAAATATCATGTAAATAATTATATCAATCTTAGAGAAACTGGTTTTTGGCTCAATATGTCATACTATCAATCCAAAATATATATTTTTTCTAACTTTTTATACTATTAATACTGAGAATTTACACTTATTTTTTCTGCCTTTACTTGGCATGCATCTTTTTCCACCTTCAGCGAGCCTGCACATATTTCATGTGTCCTGCTTGATCTTCTTCTGAAATGTTTACAATGTTCCCAAATAGGTAACCCTACTTCCACGCTATGGTCAGCTGTAAATTTATAAAAAAAATAAATTTAATAAAGTGCATTATTTCCAAAGTGGATTTATAATAAAACCTATCGTCATAATCAAATATTGGCTTAGATAACAATAAAAATGTAATGTGATGCAATAATTTAATAATGGGTGTAACTGTTTTATCTTAGGAATATTTACATCTGCAACATTTTGTTTAATTTTTATAATTTTCTCATTAAATCAAATACTTACGATCTGGTCCTTTCTCAGCTTAGTGGCTCTCCCATCCTACTGCAATACAAATTGTGCCTGCCTTTGGACCCCACGTAAAGTCATTGCCCGCTACTTCAGGGCTTGGCAAGAAGCATATTGGCCCTGACCGCGACTAAATTGTATCCCTTGCTTTACTCGCAGTAAGGATAGATCATTCTTCATGTCCTCTTGATCATAATTCTGGTTTACTATAATATGTGTCACTCTATGGTTTTGTTCTTGTGGTGAAAATGAGAAGCGTCTTAGCATTCCAACTTGAACTTCATAGTAATGTTCCCAGAATCTAAGTAAGTAAGTAAGCAATATTAATAGACTTTCATTTCTAACAATATAATGAATATATTCTAAATATTTATAATAATAAATAATAAATAAATTCTTTATTGACCATAAAAAATATTACATTTAAGGGCTTACTAACTCCTAAAATAAGTATACACTGTGTTATAGGAGCTAGTGACTTCCTATTTAGTATACAAGAATTAATTAGCAAAAAAAAGGAAGTCAATGAAATATATGTAACATGGAAACAAAAATACAAAAAAAGGAATAACTATATTTATTAGTAATACTTGCCGTGTGTGTGTGTGTGTGTGTGTGTGTGTTGTGTGTGTGAGTGGTGTGTATGTGTGTGCGTGTGTTTGTGTGTAATAATACAGTATTCGTTTAAATAAAAGAAATAGCTTTGATTGATTATGTATATGTATT